>VDFB02059731.1:0-125695 GCA_007258455.2 Sequoia sempervirens | reverse complement strand
CTTTAACAAGGCACCACAAGGAAAAATGAAATGAACAAAAAGGAAGGTACCACATTCATGCAAGTTGCATTATGCAAGGTGGAAAAAGGTGCAAAAATGTAAAAATGTAAAAAAAGTGTAAAATTTGAAAGATGTTCAAAACAGTCCTATTTAGTTCATGTAAGGTCAGTCACTTAGGAAACATTGTGCCTAATGTCTCCAAGAGAGGACCAATCAAAGAATAGTATATTCACAACTTAGGGGATGTAGTGTATCGCATCAAGCCACCAAGAGGAATGTAATGAGCTAAGACAAATTACACTTATGAGAGACATCACATGAGCAATGTCATCCACAAAGTGATGAACGCATCACATAAATGACAAGGCTACACTAGGAACCAAGAATGCAAATGAATTCTGGTAATGTATGCCCTCCACTATAAAGGAATTGCTACACATCATTCTGTCAGCAATTAATTTAAAGTAGTGAAGGGAAGAAAATGCAAAAGGAAAATGAGACATGAGAGACAACATTGAAAGCCCTATGCCAAGTCATATGTTTCGAAGTTAGGTTGTGTCATGTTAAGGAAAATGAAAGAAAAAGAAAGGGAGTTGCCCCCCAAAAAAGAGCACACCAAACACATAAGGGATCTATGCATTTGGGGTCAGTATGTTGTTGCAATTTTTTTTACGAAAGATATTGGAATTTTCATCATTCCCCAAAGCACATAGAACCGAAAGAATGACACAAAGAGAGCAAAAATAGAGGAAAAATAAAGTATTTTTTGGGTCAACATGAAAGAGACATTGCAGTCTCAATGCCTTGCATCATCCCCAAAAGGAAAACACAAGCGAAAAGGAAACAGAAAAGAAAAAGGAAAAAGAAAATGAAAAAGCTTGTGGGTCAACATGAAGGAGATATTGTGATCTCAATGCCTTGCGTCATCCCCAAAAGGAAAACACAAAACAAAAAGAGAAAAATATAGGGGTTTTTTGGGTCAACATGGAAGAGACATAGGGTGTCTCTATGCTTTGTGTCATCCCCAAAAGGAAAAAAAAAAGAGAAAAAGATAGGGATCTTTTGGGTCAACATGGAAGAGACATAGGGCATCTCTACGCTTTGCGTCATCCCCAAAAGGAAAACAAAAAACAAAAAGAGAAAAAGATAAGGACCTTATGGGTCAACATGGAAGAGACATAGGGCATCTCTACGCTTTGCATCATCCCCAAAAGGAAAACACAAAAAAGACAATGCATGACAAATAGAAGAATAGAGATACAAATAGAAGAAGTGTACAAAGAAAGGGAACATCAAACACACGTGACGGGGGAACACGATACACACACGAAAGAAAAATGAAAAAGGAGCAAGTAATGAAAATATAAGTCAACCATTAACTAAGTTATTGGTTTCTCAATCTTAAATAATGTAAGCGGAAAATGAATAACATAGTTAAGAGACAAGGACAAGTGCATTACAAGGACAAAGGCTAACAACTACTTGTGTCCGCAAAGGGAAAAACAAGCATAAGCCAAGGCTGATGATGGAAAGGATCATGCAATAGTGAGAATAAAATATTTTGCAACTATGGCATGGTAAAGGAATGGTTTTTTAAGGGATGATAGTAAAGCAGTCGGTATCAGTGAAGTGATACTTGTCTAGTATCTTGTTTAATGTCTGATATTCTTCAATTCAATGTGAGAATATTTAGGATGAATGACCAACCTTTTTGAAGGTGTTAAGAGTATAAGACCATGGTTTAAAAGTAATTGAAGTCTCCTTTCACATTCAAGTGGTGGATGAGTAGGAAACTTGAGCTTTTTCAATTTGTAAGATCGTTTTTGTTTGCTAGATTCTCCCTTTTCATTAAGGGAAGAAGGAGGAGGAACCATGGGGATCCTAACATCCTAGTCATTAGAAGGGTATGATTGTTGTTCATGTGGAAGGAGAATGTTTAAGTCAGGAGGATAATCAAAGATCATTGTACTAACATCCCAAAATCTCCTAGGTTGAAAAGGATGTCTATCAGGATGAGAAGGATCTTGATATCCTAGTCCTATTGTGTTGTCTTATGTTGGTTTTTGTTCAAGGAGTTGGTGAATTGCATGTTCATGTTTTGTATCACAACCTTGTTTACATAAGATAGTAAAGCCTTCACCATATGTTTCTTCAAGATTGATATGAGTGTTGGTGACTTTGTGATTGTAAGATGCTTGTGAATGTGTTTGTTTAGAGGAACTAGGTCCACTTGAGGGAGGAACCTTAGGTCCATAATTGATTTCAAGATGTAAATATGCAAAGTGATCAGGTGGTGCAATAGTAGGAAGATCTCATGGTTTCATTGATGGATAAAAGGATGCATTGGCTTCTAAATTATCAAGGCAGTCATTGTAGAACTTGGTCATACTATCATCATCTTCTCCAATGATGTCTACTTCATGAGGAGGACAATCATGAGTAGTTGAAGGAGCATGAGGCAACTCAATGTCATTAGGGTCTCAGCCAAAGGCACAATTGGACATGTCTAGGAATGATTTTAATGAATTCCAAAACTTATTGAAAGAAAACACCATGATACAAGTAAACTAAGAGGCAATAAATGATTAAAAAATACAAAGTATAGAAATTAAAACATAATGCAAGAATATAAAATTTAAATGCAGGAAGATGCAAGAAAGATTCTAGAAATGTTGTTTAAAACGTACAGAGGGACTCATTCGCCTAGGGTGGCGAATGAGTCGTAGTATGATATTTTTTTTGTGTTTTTCAGAAATTTTAAAATGATTCTAATGTTTTTCATCATGCAATTAAGGATGTAGAATGTACATTTTCAGTTTTTTTAATGAGATGCAATGCAAAAATGAAATCTAAATGAATGTTTCACTAATGCAATATGAAAAGGCCTAGAATGCAAAAACAAAAAAATATCCTAATTGAATGTTAATGAAAAAGTAATCTAGGATGCAATATGAAAATGAATTGATTAATACAAAGTGTTCAAAATACAGGTTCACCAAAATGAATAGTTGATTTTTGGTTCCTATGGACTTCTCTAGCTCTTCTAGGCTCTTTCACCTAAAAGGAGAGAGATAGGGCCCAAAAATGCTAAGGTTTCATTCAAATTAAGTTATGTGAGAAGTTTTCTAAGCTAAATGAAGAGATCTCAGTACAACTACATGAAATTTTTGAATGATTATTAATGCAAAACCTAAGATTTATGCTATGTTTGAAAACACACTATGATATACAAACAATTAACTAAATGATGAAATAATGCAAAACAAGCAGGAATATGATGAAACAGAGTGCACCTGAGAAATGTTTGATGAGTCTGGAATGTTGTGAATGTTGACTAGAATTACTAAAATTTCACAGTGGGACTCATTCACCCAGGGTGGTGAATTAGTCCTCCTCCAGGTGAAAAAGTGTAAGAAACTGGTTTCTGATTGTGGGGATATGGAATCTGACAAAATTCAGATTCTCAGTCCTAAGGTGGGACACATTTTCCACTGGTGGTGAATCAATCCTCTCCCAAAATTTAAAAAAATCAAAAGACAAATCTGCAACACCAGATCTAGAAATATTTGCTTGTCAGGTTGCCAAAGTCAATTTTACGGGAAAAAGACATAAAACCTTCTCCAAGCTTGAAATATGATTGAGTTGACTTGAAGCACCTATTTGACTTGTTTACCAATCTTCAACACCTAAATGCTTGATAAATATGCATAAAAAATCCTGCAAACACACACATAATAGGGGGAAAATGGTTGAGGGTTAGCAAACAGGGGTTTGCCTTGGTCAAACCCCACTTTGGTAATCAAACCCTTAATAATAAAATGAAATGAAAGAGAATTATAAACTAATAACTTGAAAATGCTATCAACTTACAAAACCCTTGATGATGAAAATATGAAGTAATGTCAATGACTACCTTTTGAATGTTTAATTGATGCTTGATTTGATGTTGTAAAGTGCTTGAATGATTGAGATTGCTTGAATATGATGAGGAGAGATGTAGGAGATGTAAAATGAGGTGAAAATCACTTATTTATACAATCTTGTGCCTTAGTTACCTGTTCATACCTCATCATAGGCCGACATCAAGTATGTTTGAATAAAAACCCAAAAGGAAATTTAAAATATTTTGAGTTTTGAGCCAAGAGGGACCCATTCGCCACTGATGGAAAATGGGTCCCACCTTAGACTTGAAAGTGGGTGTCGAGATTTAAGTTTCATTTAATGTTTTTTGTTGGGTTTACATTAAAAAATGCACTTAATTAAGCCTTATAAGGGCATAATGGGGTCAAATAAAGTATAAGAAAGGTGTAAATAGTGAAATTATGCCAAGAAAAGTGTGAAATCTTGTTACAAGACTTGACAACACTTCAAATATAGGACATGATGATGAATATAAAAGGTGATTTATAGGTGAATTGTAATGAATAGAGTCTAGAAGTATGTGGGTATGTGCAGGATCATCATAGAAAAAACAGTCCCTTAAGTGGCAAATAATTCAGAAAAATCAGAGTTAGGCAACTTGACATAAAAATTTGAATAAGTTATCTATATTATTTCAAAAATATGTAAGAATAGAATCTGTAGAAATTTGAATGTAGTTTCTAAACTACTAGATTTTTTTATTTTTTTAAATAATCTAATTGTTGAAAATTTGAAATTTCAATGCAGTGGCACTTAAATTTTAGGAAAAATAAGAAGTAGGTGTCTGTTTGACCACCCTAACCACAATAAAATAATAATATTTTTTTATAAGATTTTAGATATAAGTAGAGGACTCATGTCCTGATGTGATGCATATTTTTTTAGATTTTTTTCTAGGTAAATAATTATTTATGAATTTTTTCTTACAACTTTTAAAAAATATATAAACTTGTCTGTCTAACCACCTTAACTTGGTAAAAACTTCATGAAATTCAGTTCTTTTTTTTTTAATCCTATAGTATGTGAAGCATAGAATGTGACACATGTTTTAGATTCAAAAAATGTGATACCATTTGAATGCTATAGATTTTCTTCAATCAACCTATCAATCAGGACTTTAGTTGTAATTCAAATAGAAATTGAATAATAATTATTTATTAAATTCAAATTAAATCATAATTTATATTGGTGAAAGCTAAGAATCTCCTTTAAAAACCCTTTTTGTTTCATCAATTTTGGGTTAAAAAGAAGTTGTCAACCATATACCCTACACATACCCATCATATCACCACTTTTTTGCCCATCATGATCCTCCACATACCCATGTAGAAGTGTTTTACAACACTTCAAAACACCCTCACAAGACATCATTATTTGAATTATAGTACCTATACATGCATGTTCAAGCCATGTTACATCATAAAATGAAAGAAAAATAGATTAAACATCATGAAACAAGAGCTAAAAGGCCATGAAAATGACAAGGGGCTATTTTTCTACGACACTCTCACTATTGGAAAGGTCAAAATCTTCACAAAAAGTCACAGTCCCAAAAATTAGGGTTTCGGATCTGGACACATGGAGGTACAGATTGAGCAAACCAAGAGCTATATATTCCACTTCTGAGTTTCCATAAAAGTCAAAGTGGACTCACTCGCCAAGAGTGGTGAATGAGTCCCATTGTACCTATTTTTCAGATATTTTTTTGGATTTGGATACCCATTTGGCTAAAACAGGCTCTAGTGCAATTGTCCAAACTTGGGACTGATTCACCCAGAATGGCGAATGAGTCCCACCAAGCCTAAAAATTAGTATTTTTAGAATTTAGAGCTATTTCCAGTCTCATCAAGGTTTTCAAGTGCACACAATTCACATCCTTACTTTCATGTTCTGCTTTTTTTACATTTTTAGGGCATTCTTTAGGGCATTTAGCATTTGTTTGCATTTCACACTGTATTTTCCAATTTGTCATCTTTTCCAACTTTACACTTGGTGGTGAACTCCTTTTTTATTACAAATCATATCCTAGGATAACTTATTGTCATATCTCTTATATCCTTCATTGGGTTGATATCTCTAAGAAATCCTTGAATGTTAGTTATAGAAAAGTGATGTTCTATTTCCAAAACCATAAAACGTCCACTGTTTGACTAATCAATGGTTAAAAAAATAATTCCAAATTGTTGTTCACACTCAGGTCAACATTGCAATTTAGAAAAATTTAAAAAAATTCTTCTTGAGTGTCAACCCTATTATTAAACTCCAAATTCAAAAGTTTTGGGGATTCCAATGTGAATCTCTTCCTTGCAAATATCTAGGCATTCCCTTTTTCTTAGAAAAGGAGAAACATGACTTTTGGGACAGGTTAATATCTTCAATTTATAATAGGATTTTTCCTTGGAAATGAAAATAGTTATCCTTTGTAGGGAAACTAGTGATGCTCAAATTCGATTTATGTTCTCTCCCAATCTATCTTATGTTGATTTTGAGCATTCTGAAAGGGAAAGGGAATGCCCTTCAAAAGGTACTTAAAGAATTTCTATGGTTAGAAAATGTAACATCAAAAAATAAATTATCTTTAGTTTCATGGGAATCTATTTGTGACCCCAAAAACAAGGGCAAGCCAGGCATAAGAGATATCTTCTTACAAAATAAAGCTCTTGGTGCTAAATTTGGCATGGAAAATTTACTCTGAAAAACCTGAAGTCAAATGGTACCAAATAATGAAATACAAATATTTGGACTCTCTTGAAAGAGAAATAATTTTTACTTAGAAGGATCTTCCCCAGGGCTCCAAAAATTGGAACTTCATATCTTCTTAGAGAACTATCATCCTTCCTCATCTCTCTTGGGTTATTAATAATGGGGAGAAATCACTCATTTGGGATGATGCTTGGAATGGCCACATGCCTCTTTGGACTCTAGGTGACTAGAAACAAATTGAACTTTTGCTCTAATCCAGCTGGGGAAAAAAGGCTCGTGATTACCTAGACATTGATACTTCAGATCCCTACCTTGTTAAGTGGAATTTTTTTAATTTTTTGCAAGTTCCTTCATATTAAGGCTTCACTAAAAGATGAACTTGCAAAAAGGAACATATATTTATCGAACAAACAAGATGAAATTATTTGGAAAAAATCCAAGATAGATCAATATAATGTTAAAGGTGGCTACAACTCTTTGGCCTCTTGCAAGCAGGTGAATCTATGGCCTTTCAGACTCTGTTGGGGTCCCCATGTTCTCCCTCAAGCTAGTGATTTCGTGTGGTTGGAAATCAAAGACATGATTCTAATAGGTATGAGATTGGATAGATTGGGCATTACTCCTCTGTTCACATGTGTCATGTGCAGAAATGCTTTTGAATCAAAAAATCATTTACTAATCAAATGTGATTTTTCTTATCAATATTGGACTTGGGTAATGAATAAACTTGGCTAGTCAGCCCCCCTAGAAAATTCCATCTTCCACCATTTTCTTTCTTGACCTTCCCTCTTTTCATCTTCCTCCTTTTCATGCTTATGGGAGATTTACCCCTCCATAATAATCTAGAATATATGGCTTGAAATAAATAATAGAATATTTAGAAAGAAGTCTTCCACTATATGACAAGTCCTACCAAAAATCAAGATTTCAATTTATGAAGTGACTTCAACTTCTCTATTCAAATATGCTCATCAAAGTAAACATTTCTCTTCTTCGGATGCTCTTATTCAAAAAAATTGGCAGCTATTGAAGCTCCCTAGAGTTTTTTATGTCTCTAATAAGGTCCAAAAAATTAACAAGAATTCCTTGAATTGGAGTCCACCACCCATAAATTTTGTCAAATTAAATTTTGATGGGGCCTCAAGAGATAATCCAAGAAAACTAAGTATAATTGTAGTATTAAGGGATTGGATAGGTGCCTTCATCGATGCTACTTGTGAATTGATTTTGGATGGCACTAATAATGTTTTCAAGCTAAGAGCCTTGAGCTTAGGTTTAAAATTTTCTAAGAAATTCTCAATCTCCCAAATTTCCATTGAAGGGGGTTCAATGGTTCAATATCGGCTTTGAAGAACAGGGGCTCAGATTCTTCGCACCTGTATTATATTTTGTCTTACATTGTGAGAAAACTAGAGGGTTTTACAAAGTTTCAAATCTCACATTGCTATAGGGAGGTTAACTCATTTGTTGACTTTCTTTCCAACAAAGCAATTGATGAATCTATTGCATATAGAGAGTTTTCTGCACAAGAATGCAATCTTTTACTTTTGAAGACTTGATTTTTCAATCATTATACCTGAACATTTTGAGGATGTATTTTATATAAATTACTTTTCTTCATCTTTGGGAAAGGGATCAATTAATCTAGCTTGTACCACACTAGTTGTTATACTTGTTGACAACATTATCTATTTTCTAATCACCTCGTCACTTGTGTCATATCTTTGGTTTTTTTCTTCAAGGTTGTCATAGTGGGCACACATTTATTTCAAGAACATGAGCTTGGTGGCTACATTTTTCAAAGTATATGGGATTTGAATCATGATACAAATTATTTGACATTTATCTAATCTTTTATTGGTGATTTTTATGTGGGTTTGAAAATGGGCTACATTTATGAATATAATAAAGGAATTTTTTAATGAAGTTGCTTGTTGTTCTTCTACCACTCTCACTTGCTAGGACTTATAATTGTCCCTTCCTCCCTCACTTGTGTTCCCAAAAATAATTTTTTCTCGTTTGGGAAGACATTCTTGAGGGTTTATTGGCCCCTCTGTCGATATAGATTTCATTTCTTCTATTCGGATGTTTGTTATGGCAGCTTCCATGCACTCAACTAAATCTAGAAAAAATTGAGATTGCTATTTATATCTTCACTTCTACTATTCATCTGCAAGAGGTTACTCTTGCTTGAAGATCATTAGAAGAGGATTTTAATTTAGTAGAGTACTAGCAAAGTGATAAAGATAGATCTTTCCTCGATCAAGTGAACATTCCTGAGGAATCCATGGCTCTTCCATGAATTTGGAATTTAATGTAAAAATGGTAATCAATACATTTGTTTCATTTGGCGGTTGCTCATGCTTTAAGCCAATTTTGGCATTTGATGTGGCTCTAACTTATCACTCCACTTCTTTGATGTTTTCCCACATGCGACTATTCTTGTTGACGGACATCACAAAAGGTTTTTGGTGGAACATTTGGTGAAATGTTATCTATATCTAACCTTTGAAAGAAGGAATATGTTGAAGTTGATAATCCAACCTAATAGATCCCAATGAACACCTCCAAGTAAATAACATGTCACATAAAGAAGATCAAGAGGCACAATAATGGTGCTCTCCAACCCTGAAGCAAAAATATAAAATAACAAGAATAGAACAATTACAAAGAGATCAATCCTTAAGAAAGGAGATCAAAACCCTAAAGTGAACCATAGGATTTAATAAAGTAATTATTAAAGTGCCTACGTTTAAATTTTATGTGAAAATAAAGTAAAAGATGGCTTAATTAATTAATTGATATGATTGAATTAAGTAATTAACCTTATTACTCCAACACCCCCCCTTAAAATGAACTTAGGGAGAAGCTAAAAACTAAGGAAAAAATGCATGAAAGAAAAGATGGGTCCCGAAAAACAAGGCCTGATAAGGTACCCATGTACAAATGTAAAATATTTCTCACAATAGGAGAAAAGGAGAAAACCTCGTGGGAAAAAATCCTCTCCAAAAGAAAGAAATAGATGTGAATGACTAAGAAGCCTCCAAACAAGAATGTCCCAAAAAGAATAGGAACAAGTGAAGGACTAAAGAAGCCTCCAAAGAAGAGTGAAGAAATAAAGAAGCCTCCGACAAGAGTGAGAATGAAGAAGCTTCCAATCAAGAAGAAATTATCCCAAAAGATAGGAACAAAGGATCAACCTAAAAAAACACCACTGAAGCATGAAGAAGTTGCACAAAATTTTGTAGAATGACTGCTAAAATGTTGAAAGAAGAACCTTTTCTAAAACATATGATGATCAAGAACAAGAAGAAAAGAATCTATATCAGTGCCCCCAATGACACTACTCGAATCCGATGGAAAACCAAGGAATACATCAAGAACTCAAAGATATAGATGGCACAAGTATCAATAGTCTAAAGAATTGATCAAGTGAAAAATGGAAGGTCACCTCTAGAGATAGGAATGCAAGAGTTTCCATATGGTAAGTGCTCCTCTCACCAAAATGTATGGGTAACTAGCCACTACATCTGCCTAGTACATAGGAACAAATACTATATACATAGCTCACTCCAATGTGAAACCAAGGAAGCATTAGCACCGATAGTAGAAACCCCCCCATAATGCTAACAAGGGAGAGGTATGATAGGTACACTGAAATTGAATGCGTGAATGTAGTGCATGATAAAGAACTAAGAACATCTAAATGTGTAGACATGAAAGTACAAGCAGGTATAAAGGGTGTGCTAACCAAGGCACACACACATGAGAAAGGTATGAAGGAAAAACAAAGGAAAACATCAACCCCCATGGCACTTTATATCATAGTGTGAATATAATATGACACAAAGTGATGTGTAAGATCCTGTAATGTGCATTTAAAAAATAATAAGTGCTTACAGTGGAAGCTCATAATTTCAACAAAAGACACAAGACTAGAAATAGGTGTAGAACAACCAAAAAGAAGCCATCCCATGGAAATGAGAAGTTTCCAGGAGCTAAGATGTCCAAGTAATTCACCAAAATGTGAAAACACAAAAAACTGAATAAAATACACCTAGTAAATTTTCTAATGAAAAAATATATAGATCTGGAAAGCGTACTATAGTGCCTTTCCAATGCCTATTCATTTTTTAGAAATGGAATTTGTATACAAAATTTGTGCCCCCAGAAGTGCAAAAATAAAGATCTGACTTTGACTGGAAATAAATGCAGCAAAAAAGAAAAATCAGGAAAAATCACCTATACCATAGGATCGCTCCTAGAACTAGCTTTCTGATGATATTTTGCTTTTGAAAATCTGAGCTTGGACACAAAAGTTATGGCCAAAATACCAAAAATGCTCCAAAAGGGGTTTGGTGGTTAAACCTGGTAGTTAAACTAGCATTAATTGCTAGTGGTTAACTAACAGTGGCACCCATTAACACTGTTTTTTTAATTTTTGTTTGGATTGTGTGTCGTACTAGGCTATACGACTCAAAAATGAAAAAAAATTACCTCCCAGAGTCACTATGTCTGATTTCAACAATTTTACAGTCAATTTTGGGGTTTTTAGGCAATCTGAATGTGATGGTGAGGTCCATTTGGGTTGAAAATGCTCCAAAATTGTAGGTACCCTCTGGATCTGGAAACCCTCTAAAACTTCAAACCCTCATTGATTGGGTGCCATATAACCAAAATTGATGAAACAAAGGTCAATCTTAACTATTTCAAACCTTCTGGATAGTGAGGTCCAAATTGACTCAAGATGCTAGAAAAATACTATTTCAAGGCTTGAATACCTCAAATGATGAACAAGAAGTTGTAGATATGAAGCTATGATACCATGTTGAAGTTGATAATCCAACCTCATGAATCCCAATGAACACTTGCAAGCAAATAACCTATCACATATTAAAGGAGATGTTGAAATTATTGGCACTTGGCATAATAAGAGTGGGTTTTGGTACTGGCTATGTTGGATCATTTACTATCACTATAAATGCAAGCATGTGTGTGGTCTCATTAGCAATATTTTGGTGGCTAATTCTTCCATTTATTACATGGATGTCTGGTGGTTTAACATTCTTAGTTTTTCCTAGTTCTTTTTCTCTATTTTGTGTTGGAAATGGATAGCTTGTTCAGGGTCTTGGTTCCTCCTAGAGTTCATGAGATTCATAAAAATTCTCCAAGTGCTTTTAGAATAAAAATTAAGGACTTTTTCTTTTGAATGTAAGCAAGTGTTGGATGCAATCTAGGTAGTATTGGGTTTCAATTGGATGGAGTTAAATTTTATGGGACTACCATATGAGTTGTCTTTGAGGTTTGTATCAAACCTCATGGACATGTTCTATGGTGCATGGAAAAGGTTAACTTCATGGCTAGCACCTATATGCTTCCTCATATCTACCCACTTTCTTCACTGCAACCTGCCTTAGAAAGCTATGACATTCTTCAATGATTGAACTTAGTGGGTGGCATCATTTGCAAGAAGCACCTTCTCTTTGAAAAGCATCTCTCAAGGATTCTCTATGCTATGGAGAATAGTTTACTTAATGATTTTCCTTGATAGTTCAATGCTCAGCTTCTTAGCCTTAGATTTTACTATGGAAGCTCATTATGTTACCCAGTTCAATAAATTTATGATGGAATCTTCTTGCTAATAAGGCACACTCTTATTGAGCCACATGAGGAGTCCTTTTTTCTGCCACTTGCAGACATAGCTTCTTTTAAAGAAATTTTTTCTTAAAGGATTTTATCTTTGCAATGGGGCATTTTGATTCTTGACCCCTTATTCTTTGGCTCTCTAAATTTTTCTTTCTTATTATTGGGTTTCTTCTAAAATGTTGATGCTCTCTGTTAAGGTGTGGACACTGATTTTGGTATCAAAGGGTTCTCTAACTCATTTAGGGTTTTTCACCTAAAAGGAGAGAAATGGACCCAAAATGTGTAATGTCTACACTCAAAATAAATGCAAGGATGGATGCAATATATTTAAATACACTGTCTAAATGTAATAAAGTAAAAAATAAAGGTGATTATTAATGCAATACCTAAGAAATGCAAGTTATTTGAAAACATAGTGATATATGCGAAAACACCTAGAAATGAAGATAAATTGTAACAAAAATTGATGAAACTAAAGGTGTGCACTTGGATGCTAAAAAAGGATGGAATGCAGGTCTGGAATCCTGAAAAACTTGATGTAAAAGACCACTAGGAAGCTTGTGCCAATCTCGGTTACTTAGTCCCAGATCTAGAAAAACTGCTTTAGAGATTCTTTCAGCCAAATGGGTATCCAAATCTATAGATATCTTTGAAAAAAAAATTCAGTGGGACTAAGTAGCCACTATTGGTTCCTTAGTCCACTTTTGAATTTCTAAAAATCTGAAAGTGGAAACAAAATCCCTCGGTCTACACTTCAGTTCCTGACTGGTATTTGGTTCTGAAACTCTAATTTTCGGGCCTGAAAGTGACTTTTAGTGGATATTTTTGCTTTGCAAGCAAGGAGAGATCTTCAACAACTTTTCAAACTATTCTTCAATGATCTTCAAACCTTCAAAGTAGCTAAATCTGTGAACACACAATGAAAGAGAAAGAAATGTTGGATGTTAGGGAATGGGGGTTTTCCTTGGTCAAATCCCTTTTTAGGTAATTAAACAAAATTGAAGAAATAATGTAATGAAGCATGAAATAATGGAATTAGTACCTTTCCATGATGATAGGTCTTTATTTTTTGCAAAAATAGGTGAAGAATCTACCCTTGAATGTCCTTGAAAGTTATCTTCATGACTTATAATGTAAAAATGGAAACTTTCTTGACTTGAGGTGGAAAATAAATAATGAGTTAGATGAATGAGTTATGAATTAAGGTTTAGAGGATTACTTTTATAGGAAATTTTCCTAATTTTCCCATTAATTTGATCCCCAATGCCGACATGGAGGGAAATAAAACTTTAAATCCAACTTTTCTTGCTCAAAACTCAAAAATAACCCAAATGGGACTAATTTGCTACTCTGGGCGACTTAGTCCCACCTGGTAGGGACTCATTCACCCATATGTTTGACTTAGTCCTAGAGAGCCCCTTTTGCTAGCTGGATTGTTGGGGAATGAATAATTTAAGTTCTTATGTTCATTTCATTATGTATTTGATCAAATTATGCCTTAAGATACATAATATGGGGCCATAGGTGCCTATTAATGATCATGTAAAGGTCAATTAGGGCTTGGAGCACAAAATTAAATATGAAAGTGTGATTAAATACACTTTAGACCATTAAAATAGGGTCCACAAATCTTAGAGAGGCACAACATCTAATGTGAATGTGTAAAACACATTACAACACTAGATTAGAGTTAAGTTTAATTTACAAGATTTCTAGATTAATGTGTGAATGCCATTAAATATATTTTATAATATTGAATTAAGGGGAAAATAGGTCCATTCATTCTAGAGAAGTTTGAAAGTCTTTTACAACACTTTACAAGACATCGTTAAATGAATTTTATTTAGTTTGCAAGGCTCCAAGACCTAGTGTGAATATGTAAAACACCTCACAACACTAAATCAAGGCATCATTAAGTCCAATTTATCATCAATTATTCCCATATCAAGTAAGGTATACACTTTTTGGCAACACATTAAGCCCCCACTTTAGTGTGAGGATGAACTTGCTTCAAACTCACACTAAAGTAGACTTTCAAGAGGGGTCCAATCATACTAATGTGGATGTCAAAGGATAACAAAGATCAAGGCAGCGATCAAGCCCCTAGGATCCAAGATCCTAAGTCATACCAACATAAGCATGAAAGGATATGCATGAGGTGAATGAATTGCATAAATACAAGATACATGATCATGTACAATGTCAATAACTAGAAGGAAGAGAAAAGCAAAAATAAAAAGGTGGATCAAGCTTCAACTATTTTTTGAACACGTTGTGGATATGATCTAGGTTGTTTTCTCAAAAAAATAATACTCACTCTGAGGTGAGAGAACTCTTGCCTATTTGATGGGTGAGAAGTCCAAAAAGGTGAGAAAAATACACTCATGGCTGGTATGCACTCACACACAAGTAGGTGGCTATGGGGAAAATTCATGCCTCAGAATGGGCTTCTCTCTCAATCATACCAAAGTTATACATCCTAAAAAAATTATATTTAAGGCACCAAAAAAATGATCTTCGAGCTCTATGCGGTAAGCAAAACTTTGTATGCTTGACACTCATAGACATTGTCAATGCAAGATAGTGCAAGGAGTGTTCAAAGGGATTTTTCTTATTTTGTGCAACATCTCATCTTAGGGAGCATTGTACCTAATGTTTCCAAGAGAGGATGTGTCAAAGAAGTATCACATTATTGGATGGAATCAAGCCCAATGACTCCAGCAAGAAAAGGACGTATCACAAGAAGAAACAAATCATGCAATGAAATATGAGTGTTAGTATATGCCCCCACTTTAAAGAGGTTTCTAACACCATTAATGTGAGAAATTTATTTAAAGTAGAAGAAGAAAAAGAAGACATGAGAGCTTACTCAGAAAGCCCTATGCCAAGTCATATGTTTCCTATAAGCTACTTAATGAAAAAGGTAGTATGTCACATGTGAGCCAACTTAAGGCATGTCGTCCACAACCCAAGCTTTTGTTATATGTTTATGAAAGGTTAACAACTAGCCAAAAGAAGCAATGACGAGTGACATAGAAGGACCAGGCTACTTAACCCCTTGCTCGCACTTAGTGCAGGACAAAGGTGAGTCAACATGATGGATAAGATGTACGGTATCTAGAGTGAAAATAAATATCAATTAGAGGAATTAGTTTCCCCCACATAAGGAAGAACACCAAACTCCTTTTAAAGTTTTGGGATTTTACTACTCAAAGCATTACATGCATAAGTAGAATTACCATGAACTCTATGATAGGCACATAATGAATTTTTGAAATAAAATTACTTTCGAGTTCATGGGGGGGAGATATGAAGTGATCTTGGAGGAGTCTTGACAATATACCCTCTTGATCAATGGAAGATGTTCCTTGATTATGTGACAAATATATCTCTTGATTAGTACAAGATTTCATACCTAAGCAAGACTCTTTGGATTGCAAGATTTTGATCTCTCCTTCATGGGACGGTGTAAAATCTAATGAAATAAAATCATTAGTGTTTTGCGAGATAACATTGACATTAAGTGAAGAATTTTTTGTTTGCAAAGGATAACCATCAGGACCACTAGTTTCTATTGTCTTAGAAGAATGTTTTGTAAAAGTGTGTATGTTGAGTGAATGCTTAGTGATTTCTATCAACAAACAATAAACAAGACCATGAGTCATTTCCTGTGTTAGAATTGATGGGGACACAGATACCTTGTTCTCTAGCACCACATCCTTTTCCACTATATCCAAGTTGTTTCATAAGCTCATAACCTCTTCCATAAATATTTTTCATTGCTTTTGGATTGAGTGGTTGTTAAATATTAAGCTCATCAAAGTTTGTTGTGTAATTTTCTTCGTATTCTAAAGTGGTTGACGTGGATCCTTTCAAAGTTTCTTCCAATATTTCCGTTGACATGACTATTTTTTTTTCCCCTTGTTAGAGTCTTTTGTTGTGAGCTTGAATTCTTCCATGAATATTGGTGTGAAATATAAGGAACCCCAATCATTGTATAATAGCTTTGTGGATTTTTCTTTCACAGGTTCCACTTGTGTGGTTGGAGTTAAGGAATTCAATGGGTTATCTTTGTTTTGCTCAAGTTGCAAGACACTATAAGGCTGACGATCACTTTCAACTGTGTAGACTATTTTTTTGTAAACATATTTCATTTTACGACAAAGAGTTGAAGGCACTACATTCATCTCCCGAATCCATGGTCTTCCTAAAAGAAGATTATATGAAATATTATGGGGAATGACATGGATTGGTAATTGAAATGTGGCCTATCCAACTATAATAGGAAAAGAAGTCAGACCAATCAGTTTTTTCTACATTGTCAAATCCTTTGATAGATAAATAATTGGGTTGAATTTTTTATTTATGCACTCTAAGATTGTCCAACAGATTTACACTACACACATTAAGAGCGAAGCCACTCTCAACAAGGGTTCACTTTATCCCTATAATATTGTATTGAGCTATGATCATGAAAGCATCATTTTTTTTTTTGCATTTCCAAAGGGAGGAGTTCACTTTGGTGGAAAACAATGTCAAGATTCAATCCTTGAATTAGGGCTTATATGTCATTTGGTTTCCCATTCGAAGGGATATGAATTTTTTGTAAGGCCGTTTGGAGCATATTGCGATAGGTAGGTGAGTTCTGAAGAAGGTCCCAAAGGATTGTCTTTGCCAGAGTATGCTTGAGTTGTTCAACAAGATCATACTTCATAGGAGTTAATTAAGGAGCTCTAGGAAAGATGGGATTAGGTAAAGGTAATGGTGTTGGGGTGGGTTGTTGTGGTCGCATATTGTTTCTAGTGTAGATTTTGTGAGCAACAACATCATGCTTAGGTGGGTAAAGGGTAAACTCAGGTTTAGGTGGAAGTGGAGGTTTATGTGACTATGGGTAAAGGATCAGTTTAGGTTGGTGTTGAGATTGTTGTTTGTGTGAAGGTGGGTAGAGAATGAGAGGATTTTTAGGATGTCCCACATAGTATGTATGAGATCCATTGATCAAAGGGGATCTAATGGAAACTTACATATTCATAACCTCAACGGTCTTGGTTAGATGTATCTCTAATAAAGGGCAAACGAGAATCACCTTTTTATCTAAGAAAGACACATTAGTATTGTTTCCATTTGCTTGCACCATGGTATTCTCCCTATATGGAGAGTTTTTAGGAGAACTACGAACCAAATTTTCTTGACATTCACAAATTGGTTCTTCTATGATGATTGCATCACAAGTAGGGGAATGATCACTGGTTGGATTTTTGTGGTTATCGATAGTGAGGAGATTAGGAGAAGACTCTATTTTATTGTCCTTTGTCTCTAAGGTATCATTCTCTTGTTCCATATTATCTACCTTAATAGGAGAGCTTGTAATATATTCATCCAAGGATGAAGTTTGTAAAGTAGTTTCATCACAAGTAGGGGAGGCATCAAGAGAAGGACTATTATTATTTTAAATTAGATTGTCCCAAATTGTAGGAGAATTAGGGAAGGGAGTGTCAATATTCTCATGACTCTTAATAGGTATATCTTCTAATACAAATATATCCTTGTGGCATTGATGAGGGATAGTAGGAGAAGGAGAATGTTGATGGTCATGGTTATGGAGACTAGGTAAGGTGATATTTAGAAATGTTTCTATAATCTAGTGTTCTTGTTGTTTAACATCTTCCAAAGGAGATTAAGGAGATGGACAATCAAGACCCTCAATTCTTGTATCTTCTTTCACCAAGATACCTTCATCACTAATAGGAGAGGTATTGGGAGAAGAACATGTATGATTATTATGATTGTCAATACTACCATTCTCACCAATGGGCAATGCAATATTAAGGATTGTGTCAATGGTTTGATGATTAACATGTTTGTTAATGAAATCATTGTTATAATCAAAATTGAACTCATAAGAGGGAATGTTGTATTTATGCAACCCATTTTTAACCAAATAAAAGCCACATCTCTTGAAAGAAAACATGCTAAGTAAAGAAAGTACAATACAATGACATAAAGTGAAATGTTTAAATGCAATTTTTAGATGTGGAACAAGGTAATATTCTGATTACATTATGCATCAACTTGAAAGATGAAATGTTTGAAATGAAAATTTGAAATTAAAAAATGCATGAAATGAGCTTATTTAGGCTAGATCTGATGAAATACATGTTACAAAAACTCAGCCAACTAATATAGGTAGGTAATGGCAGTGAACAAAAACTTTAAAAACAAGGTTTTTAGTTCTATAAATGATAGTTTCAGGACTAAACGAGGACTATGTTGCCCTAGGTGACAAATTATTCCCAATAGGGATTTTTTTCAGATATTTTAGATATTTTTTATTGATTTTTATGTTTTTTGTATTGTATCAGGAAAATGTAAAGTGAAAATGTAGAATTGTACTATTTTTCAATGAAATGAAATGCAATAATGCAAGTTATATGATATTTTTACTTATGAAATTTTTAAAACCCTAGGATGTAAATGCACTTGAAATTAGAAGTAAAATGTTCTAAAGTTGGGTTCACCAAAATGTGGACACCGATTTTGGTATCCTAAGGTTTTTCACCTAAGAGGAGAGAAATGGACCCAAAATGAATAATGTCTACACTCAAAATCAATGCAAATATGGATGCAATATGCTTAAATACAATGTCTAAATGAAAAAAACTAAATAAGGAAGGTGATTATTAATGGAATACCTAAGAAGTGCAAGTTGCTTGAAAACATAGTAATGTATGCAAAAATTCCTAGAAATGAAGATAATTTTTAACCGAAATTGATAAAAATGAAGGTGTGCACATAGAGGTTGAAAAGGGATGGAATGTAGGTCTAGGATCCTAAAAAATCCTGATGTAGAAGCCAGCTAGGACACTTGCGCCAATCTAGGGGACTTAGTCCTTGATTTGGAAAAACTGCTCCAGAGCCCCTTTTAGCCAAATGGGTATCCAAATCTACAGAAATATCTGAAAAATAGGTTCATTGGAACTAAGTCACCATTGTTGGTAACTTATTCCACTTTTTAACTTTTGAAAATTTGAAAGTGGAAACATAAGCCCTCGACCTACACACTACCGTTCTTGACTGGTATCTAGTTTTGAAACTCTGATTTTTAGGCTTGAAAGTGACTTTTAGTGGATATTTTTTCTTTGCAATCAATGAGAGGTCTTCAACAAATTTGGAAGGTATTCTTCAATGATCTTCAAACCTTCAAAGTACATAAATTTGTGAATAGAAAATGAAAGAGAAAGAAATGTTGGATGTTAGGGCATGGGGGTTTTCCTTGGTCAAACCCCCTTTTAGGTAATTAAACCAAAATGAAGAAATAATGTAAAGAAGCATGAAATAATGAAATTAGTACATTTCCATGATGATAGATCTTGATATTATGCCACAATAGTTGAAGAATCTACCCTTAAATGTCCTTGAAATCTAACGTGATGACTTAGAATGTAAAAACCATAGCTTGCTTGACTTGAGGTGGAAGATAAATGAGTTAGATGAATGAGTTATGAATTAGGGTTTAGAGGCTTACATTTATAGGAAATTCTCCTAATTTTCTCATTAATTTGATCCCCAAGGCTGACATGGAGGAAAATAAAACTTAAAATCCAACTTTTCCACTCAAAACTCAAAAATAACCCAAATGGGACTAATTCGCCACTCTGGGAAACATAGTCCCACCTAGTAGGGACTCATTTGCTCATATGGATGACTTAGTCATAGAACACCTCTTTTGCCAACTGGATTGTTGGGGAATGAAGAATTTTAGTTCATATGTTGATTTCATCATGTATTTGATCAAATTATGCCTTGGGATAGAAAATATGGGGCAATAGGAGCCTATTAATGATGATGTAAAGGTCAATTAGGGCTTGGGACACAAAATTAAATGTGAAAGTGTGATTAATACACTTTACACCATTAAAATAGGGTCCACATAGCCTAGAGAGACACAACATCTAATGTGAATGTGTAAAACACATTACAAGACTAGATTAAAGTTAGGTTTAATTTCCAAGCCTTATAGATTAATGTGATAATTCCATCAAATACATTTTATAATATTGAATTAACTGTAAAATAGGTCCATTCAGTCTAAAGAAGTGTGAAATTATTTTACAACACTTTACAACACCTTTACAAGACATCGTTAAATGCACTTTATTCACTTTGCAAAGGTCCAAGACCTAGTGTGGATGTGTAAAAAAGCTCACAAGACTAAATCAAGGCATCATTAAGGAAAATTTGTCATCAATTATTCCCATATCAAGCAAGGTATACACTTTTTGGTGACACATTAAGCCCCCACTTTAGTGAGAGGATGAACTTGTTTCAAACTCACACTAAAGCAGACATTGAAGAGTAGTCCAATCGTACCAATGTGGATGACAATGGATGATAAAGATCAAGGCAGGGTCCCAGGATCCAAGATTCTAAGTCATACAAACATAAGAATGAATGGACATGCACAAGGTGAATGATTTATAGCAAGACAAGATACATGATCATACAATGGAAATAACTAGAAGGAAGACAAAAGTGAAAATAAAATGGTGGATCAAGCTTCGACCATTTGTCCAACACGTTGTGGATCAGATCTAGGTTGTTTGTCCAAACAATGCATACGCACTCTGAGGTGACAAAATTATTTTCTATCCACCGGGTGAGAAGTCCAAAAAGGTGAGAAACATACACTCATGGTTAGTATGTACTCACACACATGTAGGAGGCTATGAGGAAAGTTCATGCCTCGGAATGGGCTCCCCACTCAACCATACCAAAGTTACACCTCCTAATAACTTTAATAATGCACCAGAAAACTGATCTTCAAGCTCTATGAGGTAAGAGAAACTTCATATGCTTGACACTCATAGACATTGTCAATGCAAGATAGTGCAAGGAGTGTTCAAAGATATTTTTCTTAGTTCATGAAATGTATCACCTTAGGTAACATTGTACCTAATGTTTCCAAGAGAGGATGTGTCAAAGTAATATCACATTCTTGGATGTAATCATGCAATGAAATATGAGTGTCGGTGTATGCCCCCATTTTAAAGTGGTTGCTAACACCGTTAATGTGATCAATCTCTTTAAAGTAGAAGAAAAAGAAGACCCTAGAGCTTACTCAGAAAACCCTATGCCAAGTCATATGTTTCTTATAAGCTACATCATGAAAAGGGTAGTAAGTCACATGCAAGCCAACTTAAGGCATGTCATCCACATCCCAAACTTGCTCTTATATGTTCATAAAAGGTTAATGACTAGCCAAAAGAAGCAATGAGAAGTGAAATACGAGGACCGGGCTACTTAACACGTTGCCCCCACTTAGTGTAGGACAAAGGTGAATCGAAATGATGGATAAGATGTACAGTAGAGTGAAAATCAATATCAATTAGAGGAATTAGGTTCACCCACATAAGGAAGAACACTAAACTCCTTAAAATGTTGGATTTTACTACTCAAAGCCTTGCACGCATTAGTAGAATGACCATGAACTCTATGATAGGCACAGAACGAATTTTTCTAATAAAATTTATTTCGAGTTCATGGGGAAGAGATATGAAGTGATCTTGGAGGAGTCTCGACAAGATTCCCTCTTGATCAATGGTACATTTTCCTTGATTATGTGACAAATATATCTCTTGCTTAGGACAAGATGTCATACCTACGCAAGACACTTTAGATTGTGAGATTTTGATCTCTCCTCTATGGGGGTTGTAAAATATAATAAATTCAAATCTTTAGTGTTTTGAGAGATGAAATTGACATTAAGCATAGATGTATTTTTTTATAAAGGATAACCATCAAGACCACTAGTTTCTATTGTCTTAGAAGGATGTTTTGTAATTGTGTTGATCTTGACAGAAGGCTCGGTGATTTGTATGAAGGGACAATAACCAAGACTGTGAGTCATTTATTGTTTGTTAGGATTGATGGGGACATGGATACCTTGTTCTCTAGCACCACATCCTTTTCCACTACATCCAATTTGTTTCATAAACTCATAACCTCTTCAATAAATCTTTTCCATTGCTTATGAATCAGGTGGTTGTTCATGATTAAATTCATCAAAATTTGTTGTTGTACCATCAAAAAATTTCCACTTGTCATTTTCATGGTCTTTTAGGCCTTTCCCCTTGATGTTTGGTCTATTTTTCTTTGATTCATTGATGTAATGTGGCTTGAACATGCACATTAGGTCCTTAAAATGCAAATAATGACGCATTGTGAAGGTGAACATTTGAAGTGTTGTAAAACATTTCTACACTTTTCTAGACTTTATTCATTACAATCCACCAAAAAATAAACTTTTTATTCACTATCAAGTCCTACTTTGAAGTGTTGTAAAGTCTTGTAACAAGATTTGACACTTTTCTAGGCATAAATCCACTATTTATACCTTTCTTATGAATTATTTGACCCATTTATGCCCTTATAAGCTTTAATTAAATGAATTTTTGAATGTAAACCCAACAAAAAATATTAAAAGTGACTTAATTCCTAACACCCACATTCAAGTCCAAGGTGGGACCCATTCACCATGGGTGGCAAATGAGTCCCCCTTGGCTCAAAATTCAAAATATTTTAAATTTTCTTTCAGGTTTTTAGTCAAAAATCACTTGATGTCAGCCTGTGATGAGGTATTAATGGGTTACTAAGGCACAAGATTGTATAAATAAGTGATTTTCACCTCATTTTACATCTCCTTCAATCATACATCATATCCAAGCAATATTTTCATTCATGCATATTACAACAACAAATCAAGCATTGATCAAGCATTCAAAGGAAGCCATAAACATATCTTCAAAATTTCATCAACAAGGGTTTGGTAAGTTGATAGAATTTACATGTTATTTTTTTATCATTCTCTTGCATTTCATTATTTCATTAAGGGTTTTATTAGCAAAGTGGGGTTTGACCAAGGCAAACCCCTATTTTCTAACCCTCAACCATTTTTCCTTTCTTGCATGTGTATTTATAGACTTTTGTATGTAGGTTTAACAAGTATTTTGGTGTTGAAAAGTGGAGAAGAAGTAAACTAGGTGTTTCAAGTCAATTACATCTTATTTCAAGGTTGGAGAAGACTTTTTTTCTATTTCCTACATAATTGACTTCGACAACCCAACAAGCACACATCCTTAGATCTGGTGTTGCAAAGTTGTCTATTGATTTCTCAAAATTTTGGGAGAGGATTGATTCACCACTAGTGGTGAATGAGTCCCACCTTAAGGCTAGAAATCTACATTTTTTCAAATTCTGGATCTTGACACTCAAAAATTTGTTCTCGACAGTTTTTACCATAAGCAAGACTGATTCACCATCAATGGCGAATGAGTCCCACTGGTGATTTTTTGTGATTTCAGATAGCACTCAGAATACTCCAAATTCTTCATCAAACTTCTAGGTGCACTCTGATTCAACCTTCTTTTGTTTTGTTTTGCATTCATTCATTCATAGTTCATTATTTTCATATCACATTGTGTTTTCAAACATTGCATTAATTTTAGGTTTTGTATTCATAATCTCTCAATTTCACTATTTAGTTGCATTCATATCATTCCATTTAGTCCCAATTACATCACACATTTCCTAATTTTAATGAACTACCTAGATTCTTTGGCCCTTCCTTTCTCCTTTCAGGTGAAAAACCCTAGAAGTGCTAGAAAGTCCTAGAGAGCCAAAAATCTATGGTTCATTTTGGTGAACCTGCATTTTCAACATATTAACTTTCTAATTCCAATTGAATCTTGCATCTTATACTTCATTTACATCAACATTAAATTAGGGTATTGTTTTGTTTTTGCATTTTAGGGCTTCTTAACTTGGATTAGTGAAAGACTCATTTATATTTCATTTTTGCATTGCATATCATTGAAAAAGATGAAAAATATGCATCTACATCCTTCATTGGCATCTAAAAATCATTTAAATCACATTAAATTTTCTGAAAAACATAAAAAAAATCTCTTTCTAGGACTCATTCGCCACCCTAGGCAAATCAATCCACCTGCACATTCCATTCTGCATTTTCCAGGCACTTTCTGGGTATTTCCTGAATTACTATTTTTTGTAGTTACTTTCTATTTTGTTTTCCAAAATCTTTGTTTTCTTCTATTCCTTGCATCTTAGATTACTTTCATTTATTGTCATTATGGCATTTTCTTTTATTAAGTTGTTGAATTCATTGAAATCCTTAGTAGACATGTCCAATTGTGCCTTTGGCTGTGATCCTAATGACCTTGAGCTTCCTCATGCTCCTTCAACTCCTCTTGATTTCCCTCCCCATGATGTTGACATCATTGGAGAAGATGGTGCCAGCATGAAGAAGTTCTTAAATGTCTGTCTTGATAACCTTGAAGCCAATGTAGCCTTTTATCCATCCATGAAACCACCAAATCTTCCTACTATTGCACCTCCTGATCGCTTTGGCTATTTGCATCCTAAAAATCAAGAAGGACTAAAGATTCCTCTGGCAAGTGGACCTGGTTCCTCCCAACAAGCACATTCTATGATCACAAAGTTATAAACACTCCCATCAATCTTGAACAAACATATGGAAAAGGCTTTACTATCCTAATAAAACAAGGTTGTAACACAACACATCAGCATGACATTCATCAACTTCTAGAAAAAACACCAACAAAAGAAAACACAATAGGACTAGGCTATCATGATCCTCCTCATGTTGACAAACCTCCTTTTGAATATTGGAGACTTTGAGATGATGGCACAATGATCTTTGATTCTCCTCCTGACTTAAACATTCTCCTTCCATGTGAACAACCATTCAATGATTCTAATAACAAGGATTCTAGGATCCCCATGGGTCCTCCTCCTCTTTCCATTCATGAACAACGAGAATCTAGCAAATGAAAATGACCTTACAAATTGAAAAAGCTCAAGTTTCCTACTCACCCACCACCTAAATGTGAAGGAGACTTCAATTACTTTTAAACTAAGGTCTTATACTCTTACCACCTTCAAATAGGTTGGCCAGTCATCCTAAAGATTCTAACATACCATATTGAAAATATCATCATGTTCTAGGACATCAAACCGAAGCATGTCGGGCATTGAATGAGATACTAGACAAGTATCACTTCATTGATACTGATTGCTTTCCTATCATCCATTAAAACACCATTCCCTTATCATACCATAGTTGCAAAATATTTTATTGTCACTATTGCATGATCCTTTCCATCATCAACCTTGGCTCATGCTTGTTTTTTTCCTTTGTGGAAACAAGTAGTTGTTAGCATTTGTCCTTGTAATGCACTTTTCTTTGACTCTTAACTATGTTATTTCTTTTCTACTTATATTACTTAAGATTGAGAAACCCATAACTTAGTTAATGGTTGACTTACATGTGCATTACTAGCTCATTGGTTTTGTGTGTGCACTATGTTTCCCTTGTAATGTGTGTTTGATGTTCCCTCTCTTCATACACTTCTTCTATTCGTACCTCTATTCTTCTCTATATCATGCATTGTTCTTAATCATTTTTTCTTTTGTGTTTTCCTTTTGGGGATGACGCAAAGTGTTGAGACTACACTGATTAATTTTGACTCAAAATCCGACAAAAGTTTTTCAGAATTATTTCATCGATTTTCTGACGAACTTTGAAACATCAAAATTTTGACCTAGCATCGTTGGCTGGGTCAAAATTTCAATGTTTCAAATTTCATCCGAAAAAAAACAAAATAATTCTAATGAAAGTTCATCAAAATTCTGAAGAACTTTTGTTGGATTTTGAGTCAAAATGTATCAGTGTCGTAATGTCTCTCCAATGTTGACCCAAAAGGTTCCTATTCTTTTTCACTTTTACTTTTGTGTTTTCCTTTTGGGGATGATAGAAAGCGTTGAGACACCCTATGTCTCTTCCATGTTGACCCAATCGGCCCCTTTTTCCTTTTTCTTTGTCTTTTCATGATTTTTCCTTTTGTGGATGATTCAAGGTATCGAGACTAAAATGTCTCCTTCATGTTAACCCAAAATATTTTTCCTTTCATTTGGCCTTTTCATTTTCTTTTCACTTGTGATTTCCTTTTGGGGATGATGCAAAGTGTTGAGACCACATGTATCTTCCATGTTGACTCAAAATGTACTTTCCTTTGTTTTCACTCTCTTTGTGTCATTATTCTAGTTCTATGTATTTGAGGAATGATGACAATTCCAAGCTCTTTCATAAAAGCATTGCAATAACAAACATACTGCCCCCAAATCCATAGATCCCTTATGTGTTTGGTGTATTATTTTCTAGAGGAAAACTCCCTTTTCCTTTGTTTTCCTTTTCATTTACATGAAGCAGCCTACCTCAAAAATATGACTTGGCATAGGGGCTTTCCAAGTTGGCTCTCATGTCTTGTTTTCTTTGTGCATTTTCTTTCCTTCGCTACTTTAAAGTAATTTCTCCTAGACCAGTGTGTAGCAATTCCTTTAAAGTGGGGGGAATACATTGGCATCATTTCATTTGCATTCTTGGTTCTCAATGCATCCTTGTCACTTCATACTCAATGCATTTGTCACTTTGAGGATGACATTGGGTATGATGTCCTCCATAAGTGTGATCTATCATAGCATATTGCATTCCTCTTGGTGGCCTCAATGACACATTGCATCCCCTAAGTTGTGAATATTTTAGTCTTTGATTGGTCCTGTCTTGGAGATGTTAGACACAATGTTCCCTAAGTGATAGACCTTGCATGAACTTAACATGACTCCTTTGAACATCCTTTTTAATTTTACTTTTACATTTTTGCATTTTATATTTTTCCACCTTGCATAATGCAACTTTCTTACTTATGGTACCTTTGCATTTGTTCATGAGTTCTAATCATACAAAGATTTTCTTGTCTCATGAATCATGAACCATCATTTTCCTTTGTGGCACCTTGTTAAAGTTATCAGGAGGTATAACTTTGATATGGTTGAGTGGGAAGCCCATTCCACAACATGACTTTCCCCATAGCCACCTTTGTGTTTGTGAGTGCATGCCAACCAGAGTGAGTATGCATTTTTCAAACAATCAACCTAGATCTTATCCACAACTAGCTAGATAAATGATCGAAGCTTTCATTTCTTTCTCATCATCATTGTCTTCCTTTGTTCTTATGTTCAGTTTGCCATGGGATCTTCATCCTGGGGGCTTGATCATCCCTCTTGATCATTCCTATTCCATCTTGCTAACATAAGTACATTGAAACACCTCTCTCGATATTCATGGCTACTTTAGTGTGATTTTGAAGCAAGTTCATCCTCTCACTAATGTGGGGGCTTAATGCACAATTGAAAAATGTCCACTTGTCATTTTCATGATCTTTTAGACCTTTCCCCTTGATGTTTGGTCTACTTTACTTTGATTCATTGATGTAATGTGGCTTGAACATGCACATTAGGTCCTTAAAATGCTAATAATGTCATCTTGTGAAGGTGTTGTGAAGTGTTGTAAAACATTTCTACACTTTTCTAGACTCTATTCATTACAATTCACCTAAAATCACCTATTTATTCATCATCAAGTCCTATTTTGAAGTGTTGTAAAGTCTTGTAACAAGATTTCACACATTCTTAGGCATAATACCACTATTTACACCTTTTTTATGACTTATTTGACCCCTTCTTCCCTTATAAGCTTTAATTAAGTGCATTTTTGAAGGTAAACCCAACAAAAAATATTAAATGTGACTTAATTCTCAAGACCCAAATTCAAATCCAAGGTGGGACCCATTCACCATGTGTGGCGAATGAGTCCCCCTTGGCTCCAAATTCAAAATATTTTAAATTTTCTTTCGGATTTTTATTCAATAATCACTTGATCTCAGACTGTGACGAGGTATTAACTAGTTACTAAGGCACAAGATTGTATAAATAAGTGATTTTCACCTCATTTTATATCTCCTACAATCATGCATCACATCCAAGCAATCTTTTCATTTAAGCATATCACATCAAATGAAGCATTGATCAAGCATTCAAAGGAAACCATTGGCATATCTTTAGACTTTCATCAACAAGGGTTTGGTAAGTTGATAGCATTTACATGTTATTTTTTTATCATTCTCTTAAATTTCATTATTTCATTAAGGGTTTGATTACCAAAGTGGGGTATGACCAAGGAAAACCCCTATTTTCTGACCCTCAACCATTTTTCCCTTCTTGCATGTGTATTTATAGAATTGTGTATGTAGGTTTAACAAGCCTTTAGGTGTTGAAAGGTAGAGAAGAATCCAACTAGGTGTTTCAAATCAACCACATCTTATCTCAAGCTTGGAGAAGACTTTCTTCCCATTTCCTACAGAATTGACTTCGACAACCTGACAAGTAGACATCCTTAGATCTGGTGTTGCAGAGTTGTCTCATAATTTCTCAAAATTTTGGGAGATGAATTATTTGACACCAGTGGCCAGCAAATGAGTCCCACCTTAAGGCTGGAAATCTAGGTTTTGTCAGATTTTGGATCTTGACACTCATAAATCTGTTCCCAATAGTTTTTACCAGAAGCAAGACTACATCAGTGGTGAATGTGTCCCACTAATGTTTTTTTGTGATTCCAGACAACACTCAAAATATTCCAAATTCTTCATTAGACTTCTAGGTGCACTCTAATTCAACCTTCTTTTGTTCTATTTTGCATTCATTCATTCATAGTTCATTGTTTGCATATCACATTATGTTTTCAAAGATTGCATTAATCTTAGCATTTTCATTCATAATCTTTCAATTTCCTTGTTTAGTTGCATTCATATCATTCCATTTAGTCCTAATTACATCACACATTTCCTAATTTGAATGAACCACCTAGATTCTTTGGCCCTTCCTTTCTCCTTTTAGGTGAAAAACCCTAGAAATGCTAGAAAGTCCTAGAGAGCCAAAAATCTATGGTTCATTTGTGTAATTTTATTCTTCTATTAAAGTGGTTGAGGTGGATTCTTTCAAATTTTATTCCATGTTTTTCGTTGACATGACTATTTTTTCATTTCCCTAGTTAGAGTCTTTTGGTGTGAGCTTACATTCGTCCATGAATGTTGGTGTGAAATCTAAGGAACCCTAATCATTGTCTAATAGCTTTGTGGATTTTTTTGCATGGGTTCCACTTGTGTGGTTGGGGTTAAGGAGTTCAAGGGGTTATATTTTTTTTTCTCAAGTTGCAAGACACTATAAGGCTCAGGATCAGTGTCAACTATGTAGACTATTGAAACATAGACTTTTGGAACCTACTTTCTTTCTAGCGCTTCTAGGGCTTTTCACCTAAAAGGAGAAAGAGGGGTCAAAAATGCTTATTTTCTCATTATAAGAAATGGAAAGAGGATGTTCAAGTGTTTCTTTTAATGCTTACAAATGTAGATAAATGAATGTAAACTAATCTAATGAAAAATGTTGGAAAACACAATGTTGATTGCAAGTATGAACTAGAAACTTAAACAAATAAAAACATACATTGATGAGAATGAACAGGATGCACTTGGAGGAAGATTGTTGTTGCTGGAAGGTTTTGGAATGTTCCATGAATCACTTTCAATGGCCACTGGAACTGATTTTCCATAGAGGGTGAATCAGTCTTGTTTGTAGTAAAAGGTTCTGGAAATAGGTTTCTGACTGTCAAGAGTTGAATTATGAGAAAAACACTTTTCAGGCCTACATATGGGAATCATTCACCATGGGTGGTGAATTATTCCACCTACAGGAATCTTCAAAATTAGAAGTAGATTTTGTGGAGCTAGATCTGCACTTCTGCTCTCTACAGGTGTTTGCTTCTAAAATTGTCGTGTTTAGGTCTGAAAGTGACTTTTTGTTGATATGTTGACTTAAATGATGAAGAGAGGAATTTAACAACTATGAAAATTTATCTTCTATGATTTTTAAGCTTCCAAAGGACCTAAATCTACATACAAACAAGACAAAAGAGAGATATGTTGGATGTTAGGTCATGGGGGTATGCCTTGGTCAAACCCCGTTTAGGTAATTAAACCAAAATGATGAACGAAAGGAATGAAGCATGAAAAAAAGGAATAAATTACCTTGCCATGATAATTGATCTTGAAATTCTACAACAAAACATGTAAAATTTACCCTTGAATGTCTTATGAAGCTAACTTGAAGACTTCTAATGAAGAAACCCTAACTTGCTTGACTTGGATGAGAAGATGAATTAATGATGAGAGATGTAAAAATGAGTTGTTAGATATAAAGTGAGGATAAAAATACTTATTTATAGACAATTGAGCCTTAGTATCCCGATTATACCTCATCACAGGCCGACATGTAGAAAAATTAAGGTTAAAACCTAATTTTTCCTACTCAAACTTCGAAAATGACTCAAAATGGGACTCATACACCACTAATGCCAAATGGGTCCCACCTAGATGGGACTAATTCGCCACTAATGGTGAATGGGTCCCACAGGGGTCATTTTTGCTAGCTAGAATGTCGAGAAGTAAGAAAATTAGGCTTATATGATGACTATGTTGGTTATTTGATCAAATTATTCCTCGGGATGCACAATATGGGTTAATAGTGGTCTATTAAATTTACTTTACAAGCCTTATAAATTAATGTGATGATGTAATTAAACATGTTTTATAATGTTGACTTAACGAGAAATAGGTTCATTAGGTCTAGAAAAGCGTGAAAGTCATTTACAAGACTCTACAACACCTTTACAAGACATTGTTAAACACATTTTAATTAGTGTGCAAGGGTCCAAGACCTAGTGTGGATGCATTAAATGCATAAAAAAACTAGATTAAGACCTCATTAAGTCTGTTTTATCATGTATTAATCCCATGCCAAGCAAAGCGTCCTTTTTTCTACGGCACAACTGTGTTATTGTAAACATATTTCATTTTACAATGAATATTTGAAGGCACTACATTCATCTCATGAATCCATGGTCTTCTTAAAAGAAGATTATATGAAAGATTATGGGGCATGACATAGATTGGTGTTTGCAATGTAGCCTATCCAACTATAATAGGCATTTGAAATAATCACACCAAGCAGTTGTTTTTATACATTGGAAAATCCTTTGATAGATAAAGAATTGGGTTGAATTTTTGATTTATCCACTGTAAGCTTGTCCAACAGGTTTACACTACACACATTAAGAGTAGAGCCATTGTCAAAAAGGGTTCTCTGTATCCCTATCATATTGTATTGACCTATGATCATGAAAGCATCATTTTGTTTTTGCACTTCCAAAGGGGGGAGTTCACTTTGGTGGAAAACAATGTTAGCATTCAATCCTTGAATTAGGGTTTCTATGTCATTCGGTTGCACATTAGAAGGGATAGGAATTTTTTCTAAGGCCATTTGGAGCATAGTGTGATAGGTAGGTGAATTCTAAAGAAGGTCCCAAAGGGATATCTTTGTAGGAGTATGCTTGAATTTTTCAAAAAGATCATAATCCATAGGAGTTAATCAAGGAGCCCTAGGAAAGATGGGATTAGGAAAAGGTAATGGTGTTGGGGTGGGTTGTTGTGGTCACAGATTGTTTCTAGTGTAGCGTGTGTGAGAAAAAATATCATGCTTAGGTGGGTGAAGGGTAAACTCAGGCTTAGGTGGAGGTGGCAGTTTATGCGACGATGGGTAAAGGATATGTTCAAGTTGGTGTTGAGTTTGTTGTTTGTGTGAAGGTGGGTAGAGAATGAGAGGATTCTTAGGATGTCCTATGGGGTATGTATGAGTTCCATTGATTGAGGAAGATCTAATGGACCTTGTGCATTCATAACCTCAATGGTCTTGGTTTGATGTATCTCTAATAAAGGGACATCGAGAATCACCTTTTTATCTAAGGAAGACACATTAGTATTGTTGACATTTTCTAGCACCATGGTATTCTCCCTAGAAGGAGAATTTTTATGAGAACTGCAAATCAAATGTCCTTGACATTCATGGATTGGTTCTTATAAAATGACTACATCGCAAGTAGGGCAATGATCAGTGGTTGGATTTTTGTGGTCATTGATAGTGAGGAGATTTGGAGAAGAGTCTATTTGATTTTCCTTTGTCTCTAAGGTCTCATTCTCTTGTTCCATATTATATACCTTAATAAGAGAGATTGTAAAATGTTCATCAAAGGTTGAAGTTTGTAAAGTAGTTGCATCCCAAGTAGGGGCTTAGGCATCAAAAGAAGGACTATTATGATTTTCAAATAGATTGTCCCAAACGGTAGGAACATTAGGGAAGGGAGGGTCAATATTATCATGACTCTTAATAGGTATATCTTCTAATACCAATCTATCCTTGTGGCATTGAGGAGGGATAGTACAAGAAGGAGAATGTTGATGGTCATGGTTATGGAGACTAGGTAAGGTGATACTTAGAAATGTTTCTATGATCTCATGTTCTTGTTGTCTAACATATTCCAGAGGTGGGTGAGGAGATGAACAATCAAGACCCTCAAAGCTTTTATCTTCTTTCACCAAGATACCTTCATCAATTATAGGAGAGGTATTGGGAGAAGAAAAAGTGTGATTGTTATGATTGTCAATACTACCATTCTCACCAATGGGCAATGTAATTAAGGATTGTGTCAATGGTTTGATGATTAACATGACTCTTAATGACCTCATTGTTGTAATCACAATTGAACTTATAAGAGGTAATGTTTTATTTATGCAACCCATTTTTAACCAAATCAAATCCACATCTCTTGAAAGAAAACATGCTAAGTAAAGAAAGTACAATGAAATAAAATAAAGTGAAATGTTTAAATGAAATTCTCACATATGAAACAAGGTAATATTTTGATTACATTATGCATCAACCTAAAAAATGAAATTTTTGAAATGCAAATTTGAAATTAAACAATGCATGAAATGAGCTAATGTAGGCTAGATCTGATGAAATGCATGTTACAAAAACTCAGCCAACAGATACAGGTAGGTAATGGAGGCAAACAAAAGCTTTTAAAATAGGGTTTTTAGTTATATAAATGATAGTTTAGGGTATGTGCAGGATCATCATGAAAAAAACAAGCCCTTAAGTGGCGAAAAATTTAGAAAAATCAGAGTTAGCCAACTTGATGTAAAAATTTGAATAAGTTATCTATATTATTTCAAAAATATGTAAGAATAGAATCTATAGAAAATTGAATGCAGTTTCTAAACTACTACGTTTTTTTTAAAAAAAATTAAATCTATTTGGTGAAAATTTGAAATTTTAATGGAGTAGTACTTAAATTTTAGGGGAAAAATAAGGAGTAGGTGTCTGTCTGACCACCCTAACCACAATAAAATGATCATATTTTTTTATAATATTTTAGATATAAGTAGAGGACTCATGTCCCGATGTGATGCATATTTTTTTGTAATTTGTTTCCAAGTAAATAATTAATTATGAAATTTTTATTACAACTTTTAACAAATATAAAAACTATATGTCTGACCACCTTAACTTGGTAAAAAATTCATGAAATTCAATTTTTATTTTTTTAGTCCTTTAGTATGTGAAGCATAGAATGGGACGCATGTTTTGGATTCAAAAAATGTGATACTTTTGAAAGGTATAGATTTTTTTCAATCAGCCTATCAATCAAGACTTTAGTCGTAATTTGAATAGAAAATAAATAATAATTACTTATTAAATTAAAATTAAAACATAATTTATATTGGTGGAAACCTGAGAATCTCCTTTAAAAACCCTTTTCATTTTATCAATTTTGGGTTAAAAAGAAGTCGTCAGCCACATACCCATCATATTGCCACTTTTTGGCCCATCATAATCTTGCACATACCCTTTCAGGACTAAGCAGGGACTAAGTTGCCCAAGGTGGCTAATTAGTCCCTGTAGGGATTTTTTTTTAAAAATTAGATATTTTTGATTGATTTTTATGTTTTTTGTGTTGTATGAGGTAGATGTAAAGTGAAAATGCATAATTTTACTATTTTTGAATGAAATGCAATAATGCAAGCTATATGAGCTTTGCACTAATGCAATTTTTAAAACCCTAGGATGCAAATGAAACAATACAAAACCTAATGCAATGTTGATGCAAGCGATTTCTAGGATGTAAATGCACTTGAAATTAGATGTAAAATGTTCTAAAGTTGGGTTCACCAAAACATGGACATCAATTTTGGTATCCAAGGGTTATGTAACTCTTTTAGGGTTTTTCATCTAAAAGGAGAGAAATATACCCAAAATACATAATTTCTACACTCAAAATCAATGCAAGGATGGATGCAATACGCTTAAATACAATGTCTAAATACAATAAACTGAAAAAGAAAGGTGATTATTAATGCAATACCTAAGAAATGCAAGTTGTTTAAAAACACAGTGATGTATGCAAAAACACCTATAAATGAGGTAAATTGTAACAAAAATTGATGAAACTAAAGGAGTGCACCTAGAGGCTGAAACATAATGGAATGTAAGTCTAGAATCCTAAAAATATTTGATGTAGAAGCCAACTAGGACACTTGTGCCAATTTGGGTGACTTAGTCCCAGATCTGGGAAACTACTTCGGAGCTCGTTTCGGCTAAATGGGTATCCAAATCTACAAAAATCTCCAAAAAAATAGGTTTAGTGGGACTACGTCGCCACTGTTGGTGACTTAGTCCACTTTTGAATTTCTAAAAATTTGAAAGTGGAAACAAAAGCCCTCGATCTGCACTTCAGTTCCTAACTGGTATCCAATTCTGAAACTCTAATTTTTGAGCCTAAAAGTAAATTTTAGTGGATATTTTGGCTTTGCAAGCAAGGAGAGGTCTTCAACAACTTTGCAAACTATTTTTCAATAATCTTCAAACCTTTAAAGTACCTAAATCCGTGAACAGACAATGAAAGAGAAACAAATGTTGGATGATAGGGCATGGGGATTTGCCTTGGTCAAACCCCTTTATAGGTAATTAAATCAAAATGATGAAATAATGGAATTAGTACCATTCCATGATGATAGGTCTTGATTTTTTGCAACAATAGGTGAAGAATCTACCCTTGAATGTCCTTGAAAGTTATCTTGATGACCTAAAATGTAAAAACCCTAGCTTGCTTGACGTGAGGTGGAAGATAAATGATGAATTAGATGAATAAGCTATGAATTAGGGTTTAAAGGCTTGATTTTATAGGAAATTCTCTTAATTTTCCCATTAATTTGATCCCTAAGGCCGACATGGAGGAAAATAAACTTAAAATCCAGCTTTTCTTGCTGAAAACTCAAAAATAACCCAAATGGGACTAATTTTCCACTCTAGGCAACTTAGTCCCACCTGACAGGGACTCATTCACCTATATGAGTGACTTAGTCCTAGAGAGGGCCCCTTTTCCCAGCTGGATTGCTAGGGAATGAATCATTTCAGTTCTTATGTTGATTTCATCAAGTATTTGATCAAATTATGCCTTGGGATACACAATATGGGGCCATAGGGGCCTATTAATGATGATGTTAAGGTTAATTAGGGCTTGGGACACAAATTCAATGTGAAAGTGTGATTAAATACACTTTACACCATTAAAATAGGGTCCACACAAACTAGAGAGGTATAACATCTAATGTGAATGTGTAAAACACAATACAACACTAGATTAAAGTTAAGTTTAATTTACAAGCCTTCTAGATTAATGTGATAATGCCATTAAATACATTTTCTAATATTGAATTAAGGGGAAAATAGGTCCATTAAATCTAGAGAAGTGTGAAAGTCTCTTACAACACTTTACAACACCTTTACAAGACATTGCTAAATGCAATTTATTCAATTTGTAAGGGTCCAAGACCTAGTGTGGATGTGTAAAACACCTCACAATACTAAATAAAGACATCATTAAGTCCAATTTGTCATTAATTATTCCCATATCAAGTAAGGTATACACGTTTTGGTGGCACATAAAGTTTCTTTGGAAGTTTTTTTTTGGGTTCATCTCAAATGTGTAGGTTTTTTCGCACTATTTATGTTCTCCCTTGAAAAGTCACTAATGACTTTGCCTCAGCTTCATTGGCTCTTCAATCTTGTTTCATCTTATTTTTTTGATTCTATGTTTGATTGGCCCTGTCATGCAGGCTTCGATCTCTCTCAAATTCTCTAGAGTTTTTCCATTCTAAATTGTTATCTTGCAAGAGTTGGCATTCTTCAAAACTTATCTAGTTTTGTGTATGGATTTTTGTAATCTATGAATATTATGTTTGTATGTATCTTTCTATGGGATATACAGACTTTTTCGATGTATTTTTCTCCCCTTTTTTCACTGTATGTAAACTCTATCTATATCAATAAAATTTTCGTGGCTTTGCCACTTTATTTGAAAAAAAAATTGTTAGAAAATTATAAGTTCCCAAATTTAAAACATATTATAATCAACTAGAATAATATGCTATTTCTATTATATTAGTAATATATTATATTCTTCTTCAAATAGAATTGGTTGACCCTAGTGTAGTTCTCATTAAGATCATTTGAGAAAATGACCTATTTTGTCATTATCAAATTGAATTGCATACACTACAACAATGTGTAGTATTTCAAAATTATTTTATGAATATTGGGCTTCATTACAAAAGCTATATTTCAAAATGTATCATTGTAGTTAGCAAATAATTTCTAGATGAAGTTGACTAAATGATTAAAAGAATTTAATTAATTGAGTGCTTTTTTAATGCCTTGTCCTCAACATTGAAAACTTCTAAATAAATTACTAAAAAATATGTCCCCACATATATAAAGGACTAGTTATATTAATTCATTAACATAATGATTAAACTTAGCTATGCCAAAAATAGTGCATAACATTTGTAATTCATTTAGTCGTGTCTCACATTCATTGTTTATTTGTTCTTATATAATATTGAAATTTAGAAATGAAGTTAGTAGAGATAGTATGTTTGTTAGCCTTTTAACCTTTTTATGTGAGTTCTCTATATTGGATTTCACTTTAATGAAACATGAAACAACCAATACATGAGTGAGAAATTTTATATTGTTTCTATTATTTTATATACATGTTGCAATAATATTTATCAAATGAGTGGATTATTTGATTTTTCATGGTTGACTCATATTCTACATATTTGACAAATAAAAGAGTAATAAATAAATTCCAAAAACTCCTAATAAGAAAGAAACTCAACATCAATTCAAAATGCCTTAACTCTAGACAAGCTAGAGCTAACAAGTTACAATTTTAGTTTATTAGAAATTTAGATATTTCTACTTTTCACCTTTATTTAAATTATTTATTTATTTACAAATAATTTAAGACTTTGAAAAGTTAATATCCCAACAAATATTTATATATTTATGATTGAGTGAAGATTCTTCTTTCCTTTAACAAAGTCTTTTTTTGACGCTAGAAGATAAGAACATATGAAAACTATATTTGATATGATTAAGTTAGTTACATCAACACAGATTCTTATAAATCAATGTGTGTTTGTTGTTCTTATTCACCATCTATTGATTTCTACCCTTACCCAAAATCTTACTATCTTCTTAATAAGAAAACTACTTTTAACACCTTTAACAAAACTACAACTACACCATAATATCTATTATAATATAATTCTCTTCTTAGATATATATATTTTCTAACTTAATAATATCTAAGATATAAAGATTTCATCAAGAAGTTTGGATGATAGTGTGCTAATCCTATTTATTATCTTCATTTTTCAAAACCTCTCGTCCATTTCATATAATCTTCCATTTTTCTTCAAACATCCCATACAATTTATCTGTAACAAAAATAATTAAATAAATAATTTTGTCTCAAACAATTGACAAGATATATTCAAATTTAAGTAAAATCTTATCTTTAGAAAAGATAAAGAAATAAAACAAAAGGATAAAACAATAAAAACAAGGAAATAAAACAAATTTTTTCTATGTTTAACACAAGTTGAAAATATTATATATATTTTGTTGCTTTGAAAGAAAAATAATTGTAATGAATAGTAATTGAATAACAACATTTATGTGAAGATTAGTTTCATGAGCAATAGCAATAAGAATAGCGATATTTTATCCTTGAATGTTTTCTTGATATATTGTCAAGTGTTATCCCATAAATGTGTGTCTTATCTATTATTTTGTTATTCCATTTCATAATCTTCATTATTTCTTCGCAACTAATTTGTGCTACAATGTTATTATTTCTTCGCAACTAATTTGTGCTACAATGTTATTATTTAAATTCATGATTTTTACGTTTCCATTTCTAGAAAAACCAGATGGTCGGTATCAGAGAAGAGTCGAGAAACCAGTTATTTCACACCAAAAAGTTGATAAGAGAAATGCACAACGGCGAGTGCAAATAAAAAGTCGGTAGATTAATACAATTCGCTTCGTGTTTGAATTGTTAGATTAATACAATTACTTCTTGCTTCAATTCAATCTAAGAAACAAAACAAAAAGGTAATGCATACAAAAATAGACAACTGACAGATTAATAGATATTGAACGACAGTAATCACCAATTAGTAATCAATCATCAATAATGAGATCCACAAAGGGAAGAATTTCGTAATACTAAATCAATTTCTCAGCTGCCACCAAGATTCTTTCTGATTGTCTCCACCTCCGCAACGTTGATCTGAAATGACTTGGCCAAAACATTGCTGGGAATTGCCGGATTGGAAGCGAAAGTGGCCAAGGGAATGACAGAGGTACCGGGAGCTTGACTGTTAAGAGCCGCTATGACAGAGGCAGGGCTGTTTCCAATGTTCTCAACAAAGTGGATGATCGCCTTGGGGAATACAAAGACATCGCCCGTTTTCATGTCTGCAGAGAAAAGCTTGTTGGTCGTATCCACAAACCCAACTCTGAGATTACCTTGCAAAACGAAGATAATTTCAGAGGCTCGTGGGTGTGTGTGAGGAGGAAGCACTGCTCCCACTGCAAAATCTACGCGAGCCATTATCATCCCCAACGTGTTTATGCCAGGGAGAACGTCTGTTGTTGTTGCAGTCACACTCACTCCGAATGGATTGCCTGATGTATTTCCCTGGGTGCTCAAAATGGATGTAGTAAAGTGCGTTGGAGAAACTTTAGTGGGATTGATACAAGGCAGCCCATTCATAAAAACAGTGGAAGAGGAAGTATCTGCTACGCAGAAATCCTGCAATGCATCTGGATCTGCGCTTATTGTGGGCACTAGTAAAACCAAAAGTAGAGAAACCCAAAAGTATTCCATTGTAATTTTGGAGAAGCAGAGAATAAATTACAACAATATTGAGCTTCTGGCCTTGTATGCTTCTATATATAGATACCCACGCACAATCAAACGAGGAATATCTTAATAATTTTCCAGTTTCCTACTCGTTTTTCCTCTCATTCAAGGTTGCGACTATGTGGAACTTAAGAATAATTCTTTGTTCAATTAAAACATAACAAAATAGTAACGGTCATCACAGAGAACTAATTGTGTATAGAAGCTTTGGATGTTAGTAATGTAGTGCAAATTTTATGTCAAGAAATTATACCGGACGGTGTACATACACTCCAAGCTTTATGGAATGTGCTCCAATCTCTATGGAATGAATCTGCAGTTTACACGTTTTGAAATTTGTGGCAATTCTTCAGTGATACTGTGTCAAACATCGCAGTCTGCAGGTGAACTTGACTGAGTCATTTGGTGGACAAAATGCTTTCAAAACAAACTAAAAGCGCGTAAGATTAAATTCATGGGTATAGGAAAGGTTCAGAGCTGGTATAGTCTACGCTATTTGTCCTACGAATTTTCTCAGAAACAATTAATACGCTGACCACTTCGTCGCTTGAAACAATTAATGGAATGATGAACTTTTCTAAGAAAAAAATATAAATATAAATTAATTGATATTTATTAATGGAAATTATATACTTTAAACATTATTATTTAGGGATTTCTTGCACCTTACTTCTTTTAATTAGAGTCAAATGTCTTTTGTTTTATTATGCTTACATGGCTGATTGCATTATAATATTTTGCTCCACATCAATGATATTTATTATTATGAAAAGTTTATAACATGTGCAAGTATAGCCTTGTTTTTCCACCTCGAGTTATTGTTTTGTGATATCATGATGACTCATAATGTTTATTGTTTTTTCTTGCTAAGAAAGTCAAACTCTCATTAGCAATTAATTAGTTTAGTTTAAGAGTAAAAACTCAGGGTCGCTCTTATTTCATATACTTTAAGTTTCAAAGTTTTAGTTGGGTGATGTGGAAGTGGGGATCATGAAATTGTTTTTGTCATTTTATTTGATTTTCACTTTTTTAATTGTCATAGATTATAGTTAGTTATATAGTTAGTTATGTACTAAATTTTATGTTCATCCAAATATATATTTTTAAAAGATAGGATTTTTTTAAAGAAGGGTAAAACTTGGATTTTGAAAGTGTCCCAAACTTTATATAGATATGGTTAAAAACAACATTGAATCATAGCAAAGAGGTTGCACCAAGAACCAATAGCACTAAGAATATAAATCAATAGCTACAATAATTTGACAACTAAAGATCTACAAGGTCTACAAGTGGGTACACATTTATTCTATTTGATGAAAGAGTAAGTTGGATGCACAAGAGGTAATAGACAATGGATTTGTCCATAACTAAAATAGAATATATGGCTAAAACATATACTTGTAAGGAAGTAATGTTGTCAAAGAGGTTAATTAACTATATTTATTTTAAGAGTCAAATAGAGTTGAAATGTGATTTAAATAGAGGTTAACTATATATAATCATTTTTTGTTCATGAGAATGACTCGATAGTTTTAGGTATATTTGTTACAAATTATTTTACATTTGGTGGCTTCAAAAAATTCCCTTCATAGTTATATAATTTGTGTGTCTTATCCTATCTTTTAAGTCAATTATATTGTTCTTAATGATTTTTCTCAGATTCAGTTTATTCTAAAATAATTTTAAATATACTTTTTTTCAATGTCAAAATGACATAGCTATGCATCATGTTATGTTTTACTAATAATATGCAATTTCTATACTGTCTATTTTTTCCTAATTAATTATAGTGATATATCTCCAAAAAATCCAAGATAAGGAAGTCTACAAAGAAAACAATTGGACTTGAAATTAAGTTGCAACAAATCTCGATGATAAAAATAACCAACCTAAAGTGAAGGAAAAAGGAGATGAAAAACATTGTAGAGGGTTGGATATGTATTTCTCATCTATGGAGATGATAAATGACGAATTTATAAAGTGTCTTCAACATTTAGCCATGAAAGTAGAAGAAAGTATTTAGTTTGTGACCAAAAAAATTTATCACATCAATTTAATATTTTCTAAGAAAATATCTGTAATGTAGAAAATTAAATACCATTTCCATTTCATGTTATATGTCATGCTCAAGTTGGTTTCAATATTCATGTAATTTTTTTAGATTAATTTCAACTTTTCTCTTACCTTTTTCCCTACCACGGTGCTCATGCCTTCGCTCTCATGGTCCTTTTTGGTGAAATATATATTATAGATATATTAATCTGGTAGTTTTCTTATCTTTAATCATTTCTACATATCAAACTATTTAACATCAAAGGCCCCAAAATAGGTTTGGTCTAGGGAATTCACACCTTTGACTAGCCTATTTTGGGTCAAATTTAAATATTTTATTGTTGGCACTTTTATATTTATAAATTTAAATTTGTCTGTCAATTTTTCATAATTAATTTTGTGGGAAATGAATAAATGTTTATAAATAGAAGTATTTTTCACCATTTAAACACCTATGCAATTTGAATCCCAATTAAGCATCCTAAAAGTAGTCAAGTGAAGAATAAGTTGAATTAATACATTATTGTATAGTCAAGCTTCATGTTAGCAATGCATCAAGTCCATGAGTATGATTGCTCATGTTTTATGATCATTTTTTTTGTGAATACTAACATTTGCAAGACCTTCAATCAAGCATCCAATTTTTCTTGTATGAGATGAGTACAATGACTTTAGTCCATAAAGGAAATTAGATATGAGTGGTAAGTTACAATGCTTGTTAATTTATCACTTGTTTTGTCCATTTTTCCTCTACCCTAGCGAGGGTAAGCACTCTTTACATCATCATAGCCATTATGGAGGTGGAAACACCAAAATGGGGTTTGAATTAGGTAAGCCCCTATACGACACAACCCTTTCTCTCCTTTCTTGTGTGTAGGTGATAGACTTGAGGAAAATTTGAAAGGAGATTCAAGGCTTAATGACAAAATCAAACATTCAAGCACCCTATTGCAAAAAATTAGGGTAAAGTGAATTATTTATCAATAAATGAAGTTCTAAAGTTAAAACTTGGAAGGAAGAACCTACAAAATGTAACCTACTATTACTTGTTTGGAGATCTAAAAAATAAACATTTTCAGTCTAGGGCGCCCACACCCCTAACTAACAAGATTTAGCCCAAATTTGAATGTCAAGTTCTTTTATCTCTACTTTACTTCTCTATAATCTATTTTTGTGTCTTAGTTCTACAATATTTTGTAATTCTATTAGTTTTCATTAGTGTACCATTAGCCTAGTTCACTATTACATCACACACACCACTTCTAAATCAAATCCAACCCCACTAAAACAAAAAGAAACCAAAAACTTGATCAACCATTTTGGCTCTTCCATTAAGGATAGTAGCAAAGTATATTTTATGATCATTTTTGTGTCCCTAAATTTTATATGGGATAAGGTTTGATTTAGAACCTAGATCCCCTTTTTCCTCATCACACGTCCTTTTGCAATTCCCTTTGCAACACGACCTATCCAAATTCTTGTAATCACTCTCATTCAAGTTTATATTATCTACATTGTCACCGCTTTGTCAATTCTTAGACACACATAGAATAAGAAAACACACTCTATCTTATCATTTTTGAGACAATGGTTGTTTGTATAAGTCAGAAGACCAATATAGTGGCTTGAGCATTCTTACCAAGGTCCCAAATAGTCCCAACCGATTTTCACTTATGTAGCTATATGTCATTTTTGGAGAATAAATTCAATCACATTAGATTTTTAAAATATCTTCTTTTGCTTGTAATTTTATTATGTTCATTTAAATAGAAAGCTCAAATCTTATTATTTTTCATTTTTAGTCTAATTTTTTTAATGTGAAATAGGCATATTTCCTAAAGGAAATAGATTAACTCTAGTTTCTCTTGTCATATAGAATATAATATGACACATAGACATCTATAGTACATACTATAGTCCATCATAGAAGCCTCTAGATTTTGTGTTCAAGTTCTTCTCTACTCTACATTTATAGTTCTACATTTATTAAATACATCATCATTTTAAATTTTGTAAATTAGAAATAATTTCCTTTTTGATGATGTTTTAACTTGTTAGAAAATTATTACCCATGAATATGGCTCAACAACGATGGCGAACTCGGATGGCTCCTCAAGTTTGCAGAGAAATAGGGTTACGTGGGCTGATGACTTAGACTCTTCTTGGCCCCCGCCACCTAATGGGAAGTACAAACAAGCTGTAGGTAGGCACATTACCCGAGGGATTACCCCAGGGATAATACTTTTGTACCCTGGAGAGACCGGGGTATTCTGGAAACCCCTAAATCGATAATCTATCAACAGGCTCAAAACTATCATGAACGCCATTTTGGTAACCCTAACCGACGACACTCTAATGGCTCTCACAGAATGTCTGCTTAAAAGAACACTTGTCATCACTGATTTGTTGGTCCTAATGGTTACGCACATGGTGATACTCGGGATAATGGCATCCGGAACAATAATCCTTCGTGGAAGCGCGACCAGCGGCCAAAAGCTCAAGACAATAATTCTTCCTCTCTTCACAGTCGGCCTAATAATCCTTCCTCTTCCCACAGCCGACCCCCGTCTGGAAACTTACATCAAGAAAAGAAAGAAAATGTGCATCCTCGACATTTCAGGGCTACGTCGAAACCAAACTTCCAAAGAAGAAAGGAGAACAAGAATCATAGTCAAGTTCTTATGACAATATTTCCAGCCGCAAACCCTCCTTAAGAAATGGAGTTGTGATGAGTGGAGAACAAGAGTGGAGGCTGATCCTGACGATACCACTATATCTGGATGCCCAATATTCAGATTGCGAATAAAATGGCCTTTCTGTGCAAATCTAGGGCGCAGATCGACCACTTTCAAAAAAAAAAATATCCTAGATGAAGGAAAACGGGTATGAGTATTTTGACTTAATCGTGGTTTCGACATCTTCTTTCTTTCTTTTATTTAAAAATGCCACTATTAAGGGTAGACTGCTACGCAAAGGTCCTTTTTGGTGTGGTGACACTTTTATTTTGGGTATTTTTGACTAGAGATTTAATACATCATTAGAATCCCTTTAGATGTCACCCCGTCGAGTCTATTTCTCTATACCTTTTTTATTTGTGGAATTTTTTGATTCTTGCCCTATCAAACAAATTGTTTTGCATTTCAGGGATTTTCTCGAAAACAAGTTTGTAATTGCAAATGGAAAACCCATCATTAGGGTTTAGGCACTGGTCAAAAATTCTACACCATTACCTCATAAAGTGTTTCTCTCCACTAGTAAGGAAGAATGGATTCAAAAGATCATCTGGGAATCTTCCATATGGAAAGAAGCTAATATACTTGTCAATTCAGACTTTTTTCCTAAAGCCAAACCGATGCATTTCTCTACTATTTATGGGGTCTTTGGCATGAATCAACTCTCTAGTAGTAACCAATCTTGCCAGGCCACCCCTACTTCCTCAAATCAACATGAATCCTTATTGAAAGAGAATACTGACATGAAATTTGGTATCAATAATTCTCTTTATTCCTCCCCCTACAAAAAAAATGATTATGAACCATCTTCTTTGGGCAACGTTAAGGGATCTAGGGAAAAATCTATTTTGGCAACCCAAGACAACTCTTCTCAATCCCCCACCCATCGTTCTTCTCCTTTTAAAAGCAACATCACACAGTTTTAAGACCTTCTCAATGGTTTAGAGGATGATCTAATGAATTTTGTAAATGAAGCAATGATTAAGGTTGTAGAAGGTCTTATTGAAGAAATAGCTGATAAGGTTTTGGAGGAGGCTAATTCTGAGGTCAAATCCCCTCTCCTTCCCATTTCACAATCTACTTCAAAAAGAAAACTAAGCTTCACCGATGATACCCTTTCACCCATGACCAACTTCATAGCCCCTCCTTTTGATCCCCTTTCATCTCCACCCATTTCCCAATTAAAATTTGAGCTCAAGGCCCTCATCACTCCCAAAAGAAAATGTGGTCGCAAATCAAATAAGGAGAAAACCAACTTGGAAATTGTTGCTAGTCTACAATCCACATTGGAAATGAACCTCTGTTCAGCTTCCAAGAAGGGTGACTGGAATGGCACCCCCTCCCAACCCACAGTTGATTCTACTATGAGGTGTAAATATTCATAAATAATCATGAAAATCGGTATGTGCAAGATCATAATGGGCCAAAAAGTGGCAATATGATGGGTATTTATAGGGTATGTGGCTGACAATTTTTTTAATACCAAAAATTAATGAAACGAAAAGGGTTTTTAAAGGATATTCTTAGCTTTCTACCAATATAAATTATGTTTTACTTTGATTTTAATAAATAATTATTATTCATTTTTTATTTGAATTACGACTAAAGTCCTGATTGATAGGCTGATTGAAAAACATCTATAACTTTCAAATAGTATCACATTTTTTGAATCTGAAACATGCGTCGTATTCTATGATTCATATACTATAGGATTAAAATAAAAAAGATTGAATTTCATGAAGTTTTGACCAAGTTAAGGTGGTTAGACACACAAGTTTTTATATTTTTTAAAATTTGTAATAAAAAAATCATAATTAATTATTTACTTAGAAAAAAATTACAAAAAAATATGCATCACATTGGGACATGAGTCCTCTACTTATATCTAAAATATTATAAAAAATATTATCATTTTATTGTGGTTAGGGTGGTCAAACAGACACCTACTTCTTAAATTTTCCCTAAAATTTGAGTACTACTGCATTGAAATTTTAAATTTTTACCAAATAAATTTTGTTTTTAAAAAAATAAACCTAGTAGTTTAGAAATTACATTAAATTTTCTACAAATTCTATTCTTACATATTTTTTAAATAATATAGATAACTTATTTAAATTTTTATGTCAAGTTGCCTAACTCTAATTTTTCTAAATTTTTTGCCACTTAAGGGCCTGTTTTTTCCATGATGATCTTGCACATACCCAAATGAGAAGAGACGATATCTCTCCTTGAGCACAATGAGGATCCTTTCTTGGAATGTTAGGTGCTTAAACACCTCTAACAAATGACAAATAATAAAATGTCAACTATTTGGAACTTTTTCATAAATAATTTTCTTTCAAGAAACAAAATTATCATCTTAATCTACCTTAGATTTTTTTTGTTCTTGGTGTGATTGGGGCTCAATTGTCTCTATGGCTCTAGGTACTTTAGGGGGGCTAGTAATTTTGTGGAATAAGAACTATGTTAGAATAGACTAGTTTGAATCAAATGCTAATTGGATAAGTGCATTGGTTACTTGCTTGAAAACAAACAACTCTTTTTTTGTTTACAATATATATGGTCCATGAACTATTTTTGGAAAGAGAAAAATTTGGAGGAAAATTTAACTCAGTTCTACCTCTGGCAAGAATAAACACAAAATATTTGTGGGGGACTTTAATGCAATTAAAAATATTTTAAAAAAAATGGTGGAATAACACCCCCGATAATGACAATGGATGACTTCAACGACTTTATTTTGTCCAACAATTTATATGACTATCCTATAAAAAATGGCACATTCACTTGGACAAACAAGAGGAACAAATTTTCTCTGATTGAGGAAAAACTTGATCATTTCTTATTATCTGATAATTGGTTGTCTGTCTCTTAGGAACTCTCATCAATAATACATACAGTGATAGGCTTGGACCACTTCCCAATCTCCCTTTCAATCTTTGAAGATAGGGGATTCACCAAGAAATCTTTTAAACTAGAGGTCATATGGTTTCGAGACACAAATTTCATCAACCTAGTAAAGGATTGGTGGCTGAACTGCCCTTTTATTGATGGAATGAGGATGTTTCAGCTAAGAAAAAAGCTACATTTTTTGAAGAATAAGATAAAAGACTATAACAAGAACCACTTCAAAAGTATATTCTCAGAAAAGCTACAAATTTAATCAGAACTTTATGATCTATACAAGGTAGTAATCAGAAAAGGCATAGATAATTTTCTTTATGACAAAGAGAAGATATTTAAAGTTGAACTAGATGAGGTTCTTGCTTGAGAAGAGTGCTGCTGGAGACAAAAATCTAGGGAGACCTGGTTAAAACAAGGCGAAGAAACAAAAAAATATTTCATGCCTTGACCAAACTTCAAACACAATCAAACAAGATATTTTCAATTTGTTCTTCTTCTAGCGAACTTCTCTATTCGAAGAAGGATATTGGTCTAGAAGTAGTCTCTTATTATAAAAAGTTTCTGACTCCAAAAGTAGGTCACAAATCCTTTGAGAATAATGTGGTTAAATATAAATAATATTCCTTCATTGATTTCTACTAAAAATAATAAAATGCTAATGGCCAAATTTTCTCTGGATGAAATTTAAAAAGTGGTATTCTCAATCGAAATGGAAAAATCCCTAGGCCTAGATGGCTTCATAATTTAATTTTTTCAAAAATGTTGGGACTTTGTGGGTCAAGATGTTCTTCTAGCTCTAGAAGAATCAAGAAGGTACATAAATATGTTAAGGGAATTAAATACAACCTTTCTTGCCCTCATCCAAAAAAAACTGATCCTTCATGTCCTTTAATGACTTTAGAATGATATCTTTATGTAATTCAATATATAAGATCTTCACCAAAGATATTACTTCCAGGCTTGCAAAGTTGCTACCCTCAATCATTTATAAAGAACAAGGGGGTATTTTCCCTGGGAAGGACACCCCTAAAGGAGAAATCTTGGCACATGAATCCCTCCATTCAATCATGCTTGATAAATCACCAATAGTGGTTCTAAAAATGGATATGTTTAAAGCCTATGATAGGGTGAATTGGGAATTCTTGATGGCCATTCTAAGAAAATTGGTTTTAGCAATAACTAGTGTAAGTGGATTTATTCCTACATTTTAGGTACCATATTTTTAGTAATCATAAATTGCACCCCCTATGGTTTTTTTTCTCCTTTGCAAGGAGTGAGACAAGGAGATCCCCTATCTCCCTCCTTGTTTATATTAATGGCTGAGGGGCTAAGGAGATCCATAATTTTAGCACAAAATGCTAAGCTTTGGAAAGGAATTCAAGTTCACACATTCCCCACTCCAATTTCTCATTCCCTTTTTGTTGATGATATGCTCTTTTGAGGAAAGCCACAATGCAAGAGCCCAAGGTGGTTGTAGTTTCGAAAAAAGTGGACCTTGCTTGTTTTAGGAATAATTAATGATAAATTGGAATTAATATCACCTTGATCTAGTGTTGTGAGATGTTTAACACATCCACATTAGGTCTTGGACCCTTTCAAACTAAATTAAATGCATTTATTGATGTCTTGTAAAGGTGTTGTAAAGTGTTGTAAATGAATTTCACACTTTTCTAAACTTTTATTAAGAAATTAAGTCTAATGGACCTACTTTCCCTTAATTCAATGTTGTAAAATGTATATAATTGGATTTTCACATTAATCTAGAAGGCTTGCAAATTAAACCTGGTTTTAATCTAGTGTTGTAATGTGTTTTACACATTCACATTGGATCTTGTGCCTTTCTAGGCTAAGTGGGCCTCATTTCAATGTTGTAAAGTGTACTTAACCACACTTTCACATTAAATTTTGTGTCCCTAGCCCTAATCACCCTTTATATTTAATCATTAATAGGCCCTTAGAACCATTATTTTTGCATCCCAAGACATATTTTGACTAATATACTGACAAAAACACTTTAAAACTATGAAATATTGAAGATCCACCTAGAAAACCTCAAGGTGGGACTCATTCACCACCTTGGGTGAATAAGTCCCCTTTGGCTATACCCATTCTCCAAGGGTGGAAAATGAGTCCCTTTTGGGTACTTTTTCAAAATTGAGTGGGAAAATTACAATTCTAACTTCAATTTTGATGAATGTCAGCCTTGGGGTCAAAATATCGACCATTTGAGTGTCTTACCTATATAAACAAGCTTCCAAATCCTCATTTCATAACAAGCAACATAAGCCTACATGATATTAAGTCAAGCAAGTAAGAGTTAAGCATTTCAAGGTCATCACATGAGACAACATTTCAAGATCAATTCTAAGGCATTTAAGAGCAAGATTCTTCATCCATTGTTGCAGCAATTCAAGATCCATCATCATGGAAAATTTATAATTACATTACTTCATGTTCATGTTTCATTATCTCATTTCATCATTTTGGTTTAATTACCTAAAAGGGGTTTGACCAAGGAAAACCCCTATTCCCTAACAATCAACATTTTCTTTCTCTCTTTGTGTGATTGTAGATCTAGATGCTTTGAAGGCTTGGAGATCATTGAAGATTAGGTTTCAAACTTGTTGAATTTTTCTCCCTATTGGAAAGGTCAAAATCTTCAGAAAAAGTCACAGTCCCAAAAACTAGGGTTTCAATCCAGACACATGGAGGTACAAATTGAGTAGACTGAGATCTATAGATTCCACTTCTAAGTTTCCATAAAAGTCAACATGGACTCATTTTCCAAGAGTGGTGAATGAGTCCCACTGTACCTATTTTTTAGAGATTTTTGTGGATTTGGATACCCATTTGTCTAAAATAGGCTCCGGTGCAATTTTCCAGAATCAGGACTCATTCGCCCAGAATGGCGAATGAGTTCCACCAGGCCTAAAAATTAACATTTTTAGAATTTCAGAGCTATTTCCAGTCTCTTCAAGGTTTTCAAGTGCACACCATTTACATCCTTACTTTTTTGTTCTGCTTTATTTACATTTCTAGGGCATTCATTACGTCATTTAGCATTTATTTGCATATCACACTGTGTTTTCCAATTTGTCATATTTTCCAAGTTTACACTTGGTGGTGAACCCCTTTCTTATTTCAAATCATATCCTATGATACCTTATTGTCATATCTCTTATATCCTTCATTGGGTTGATATCTCTAAGGCATCGTTGAATGTTAGTTGGAGAAAAGTGATGTTCTATGTCCAAAACCATAAAGCATCCATTTTTTGACTAATTAGTGGTTAAAAAAATAAGTTTAGATTACTATTCACACTTGGGTCAACATTCCAATTCAAAAAAATAAAAAAATTCTTCTCGAATGTCAACTCTATTATTAAACTCCAAATTCAAAAGTTTTGGGGATTCTAATGTGATTCACTTCCCTGCAAATATCTGGGCATTCCCTTTTTCTCAAAAAGGAGAAACATGACTATTGGGACAAGTTAATATCTTCAATTTCTAACAAGATATTTTTCTTTGGAAATCAAAATAGTTATCCCTTGCAGGGAAACTAGTGATGCTCAAATCCATTTTATGTTCTCTCCCAATCTATCTTATGTCAATTTTGAGCATTCTGAAAGGGAAATGGAATGCCCTTCAAAAGGTACTTAAAGATTTTCTATGGTTAGAAAATTTAACGTCAAAAAAGAAATTATCTTTAGTTTCACGGGAATCTATTTGTGACCCAAAAAACAAGAGTGGGCTAGGCATAAGAGATATCTTCTTACAAAATAAATCTCTTGGTGCTAAATTTGGCATGGAAAATTTACTCAAAACTCAAAGTCAAATGGTGCCAAATAATGAAATGTACAAATATTTGGACTCTCTTGAAAGGGAAATAATTTTTACTTAGAAAGATCTTCCTCAAGGCTCCAAAAATTGGAACTTCATATCTTCTTAGAGAACTATCATCCTTCCTCATCTCTCTTCCAAGGTTATTAATAATGGGGAGAAATCACTCTTTTAGGATGATGCTTGGAATGCCAACAAGCCTCTCTAGACTCTAGGTGATTGGAAACAAATTGAACTTTTACTCAAATCCAATAGGGGCAACGAGGTTCATGATTACTTAGGCATTGATCCTTCAGATCCCTACCTTGTTAAGTGGAAAAAATTTGATTTTTTGCAAGTTCCTTCTCATATTAATGCTTCACTAAAAGCTGAACTTGCAAAAGGGCACATATATTTATCCAATAAACAAGATGAAATTATTTGGAAAAATCCAAGACAAGCCAATATAATGTTAAAGGTGGGTACAACTCTTTGGCCTCTTGCAAGTAGGTGAATCTATGGCCTTTCAGACTCTATTGGGGACCCCATGTTCTCCCTCAAGTTGGTGCTTTCGCGTGGTCAAAAATCAAAGACATGATTCTAACATGTATGAGATTGGACAAATTGTGCATTACTCCTCTTTTCACATGTGTCATGTGCATAAATTCTTTTGAATCAAGAGATCATTTACTAATCAGATGTGATTTTCCTTATCAATGCTGGACTTGGGTAATGAATAAACTCGACTGGTTAGGCCCCCTGCACAATTCTATCTTCCACCATTTTCTTTCTTGACCTTCCCTTTTTTCATCTTCCTCCTTTTCATGCTTATGGGAGACTTTCCCCTCCATAATAATTTGGAATAAATGGCTTGAAAGAAACAATAGAATCTTTAGAAAGAAGTCTTTCACTCTATGACAAGTCCTAAAAAAAATCAAGATTTCAATTTCTGAAGTGACTTTAACTTCTCTATTCAAATATGCTCATCAAAGTAAACACTTATCTTCTTTGGATGCTCTTATTCAAAAAAATTGGCAGCTATTGAAGCTCCCTAGAGTTGTTTATGTCTCTAATAAGGTCCAAACAATTAACAAGAATTCCTTGAATTCGACTCCACCACCCAAAAATTTTGTCAAATTAAATTTTTGATGGGACCTCAAGAGGTAATCCAGGAAAATTAAGTATAATTGTAGTCTTAAGGGATTGGAAAGGTGCCTTCATCGATGTTGGTTGTGAATTGATTCTGGTTGGCACTAATAATGTTACCAAAATAAGAGCCTTGAGCTTAGGTTTGAAATTTGCTAAGAATTCTCAATCTCCAAAATTTCCATTGAAGAGGGTTCAATGGTTACAATATCAGCTTTGAAGGACACGGGCTTAGATTCTTGGCACCTAGATTACATTTTGTCTTACATTCTGAGACAACTAGAGGGTTTTTCAAATTTTCAAATCTCACATTGCTATAGGGAGGTTAACTCATTCACTGACTTTCTTGCCAACAAAGCAATTGATGAATCTATTGCATACAAATATTTTTCTACACAAGAATGTGATCTTTTACTTTTGAAGAATTGATTTTTCAATCATTATACTTGACCATTTATGGGATGTATTTTATCTATTACTTTTCTTCATCTTGGGGAAAAGGGATCAACTAATCCAGCTTGTACCACACTAGTTGTTATACCTATTGACAACATTATCTATTTTCTAATCACCCCATCACTTGCGTCATATCTTTGGTTTTTGTTCTTCAAGGTTGTCATGGTGGATGCATATTTATTTCATGAACATGAACTTGGTGGCTACATTTTTCAAATTATATGGGTTTGGAATCACAATAAAAATTATTTTACATTTATCTTAGAATCTTTTATTGGTGATTCAGATGTGGTCTTGACGGTGGGCTGCATTTATGAATAGAACAAAGGAAAGTTTAAATGAAGTTGCTTGTTTTTCTTCTACCAGTCTCACTTCCTGGGACTGATAGTTGTCCCTTCCTCCCTCACTTGTGTTCTCCAAAATAATTTTTTCTCATTTGGATAGACATTCCTAAGGGTTTTTGGCCCCTCCATGGATATAGAATTCATTTATTCTATTTAGATGTTTGTTATGGCAGCTGTCATGCACTCGACTAAATCTAGAAAAAAATGAGATTTCTATTTATATCTTCATGTCTACTGTTCATCTGCAAGAGGTTATTCTTTCCCAATGATCATTAGAAGAGGCTTTTAATTTAGTAGAGTACTGGAAAAGTGATAAAGATAGATCTTGCCTCAATTAAGTGAGCATTCCTAAGGAATCCATGGATCTTTCATGAATTTTGCATTTAATGCAAAATGGTAATCAATACATTGCTTTAATTTGTGGTTGCTCGTGCTCTAAGCTAATTTTGGAATTTGATGTGGCTCTAACTTATCACTCCACTTCTTTGATGTTTTCCCACAAGAGACTATTCTTGTTGACGAACATCACAAATTTTTTTTGGTGGCACATTTGGTGAAATGCTATCTTTATCTAACCTTTGAAAGAAGGAATATGTTGAAGTTGATAATCCAACCTCACAGATCCCAATGAACACCTACAAGTAAATAACCTATCACATAAGGAAGATCAATACGCACAATAATGGTGCTCTCCAACCCTGAACCAAAAATATACAATAACAAGAATAGAATAATCACAAAGAGATCAATCTTTAAGAAAGGAGATCAAAACCATAAAGTGAACCCTAGGATTTAATAAAGTAATTATTAAAGTGCCTAAGTTTAGCTTAAGTGAAAATGAATTAAAAGGTGTCTTAATTAATTAATTGATATGATTGAATTAATTAAGTAATTAACCTTATTACTCCAACACCCCCCCTTAAGATGAACTTAGGGAGAAGCTAAAAACTAAGGAAAAATGCATGAAAGAAAAGATGGGTCCCGACAAACAAGGCCTGATGAGGTACCCATGTACAAATGTAAAAGATCTCTCAAAAAAGGAGAAAAGGAGAAAACCTCATGGGAAAAACTCCTCTCCAAAAGAGAGAAATAAATGTGAAGGACTAAGAATCCCCCAAAAAGGAATATCCCAAAAAGAATAAGAATAAGTGAAGGACTAAAGAAGCCTCCAAACAAGAGTGAAGGACTGAAGAAGCCTCCAACAAGAGTGAAGAATGAAGAATCCTCCAATCAAGAAGAAATTGTCCCAAAAGATAAGAACAAAGGATGAACATAAAAAAACACCACTGAAGCATGCAGAAGTTGCAAAAAATGTCATAGAATGATTGCTAAAATGTTGAAAGAAGAACCTCTATTGAAACATATACTATTGAAACATATGATGATCAGGATCAAGAAGACAAGAATATGTATGAGTGCCCCCAATGACACTACTCAAATCTGATGGAAAATTAAGGAATACATCAAGAACTCAAAGATATAGATGGAACAAGTACTAATAGTCTGAAGAATTGATCAAGTGAAAAATGGAAGGTTGCCTCTAGATATAGGAATGCAAGAGTGTCCATATGTTAAGTTCTCAATCTCACTAAAATGCATGGGTAACTAGCCGCTACATCTTCCTAGTACATAGGAACAAATATTGTATACATAGCTCACTCCAACATGAAACTAAGGAAGCATTAGCACCAATAGTAGAAACCCCTCCATAATGCTAACAAGGGAGAGGTATGACAAGTACATTGAAACTGAATGCTTGAATGTAGTGCATGATAAAGAACTAAGAACATATGAATTTGTAGACATGAAAGTACAAGTAGATATAAAGGGTGTGCAAACCTGTTGGTTGACAGATTTATCACCTAACTCTATATTCTCACGCCCACAAAGGTGACAAATGTAACCACCTTTGAATTAGAAATGATATAATTCTTAGACTGATTCTCTACTTATTTTAAAAGGTGGCAGCTACCTTCGTTTGATATTCAAGGAATAATCTTTAATTTCTATTGCTTTTAACAATAAAGCAAATAAAGGTAAGGGATTTTAACCAGAAATCTTTAAAGGTATTCAATAACTTCATAAAATAAAACTAGAAATACTTCACAACTAGAATGAAAATAAATCACCATAGGATCCTTATTCACAGATAACTGATACTATAGTGACATTTATTTTCATTCTAATTGTGAAGTATTTCTAGTTTTATTTTATGATTTTATTGAATACCTTTAAAGCTTTCTAGTTAAAATCCACTACCTTTATTTACTTTCTAGTTAAAAGCAATAGAAGTTAAAGATTATTCCTTGAATATCAAATGAAGGTAGCTGCCACCTTTTAAAATAAGCAGAGAATTAGTGTGAGAATTATATCATTGACGATTCAATTGTGGTTACATTTGTCATATCTGTGGGCATGAGAATATAGAGTCAGGTGATAAATCTGTCAACCAACAGATTTTTGATGACTCTACTAGGGATAACTTAGAAAAAAATTGTTGTATAATGAGTTGCTCTATGAATAATAGTGATAGTTCTTCAGAGGTGTAATGCTCCTGTCCTTCAACCTAACATAGATTGGTTAGTTGGTGATCAAGAAGATATAATTACTGGTCTCAAGCTACTTGCCTGGCAACAAAGAAGAACCGACTATCAATATCATATAGTTAATGAAGTATTAAAAGAAGAGGAGGAACTTGGAGATATTATGAGAGAAAATACAATGTGCTTTGAGAATGCTCGGGAGATTGTCTTCATAGAAAACATACCACCTCCAGCTAGAAGAGTAAGAGCTCCTCCTACATAGGCTCCTAGAAATCAGGTAAACAATAGGAAAAATCCTCCACGAAACCCTCAATAGACAAAATTTGATGACTTTGTTGGTCTATCATTGTCTTGTCAAAACTTGGCTTCTAAAAGGTATACTAGGAGTGATAAAAAAAAAGGGCTTGTGGACAAAGATTTTGAGTTCTCAGAAACTGTTGATTTTTTCATATTTTCCACCCACTCAAAAATTCAAGTCTATCAACAGACCGTCTTCTCCTCCTCCTCCTCCAAGACCTAGTGTAACTGGGGTTCCAAATATTTATTTCCAAGCACTTCTTTTGTGTGGTACTACTCTTCCTACATAGATAAATTTTCCTCTAGTCATGGAACAACCCCAACTAGTCCCATGGGGGGTTGTCATAGGTCCTCTAATCTTTGGAGCCGATGCACAACTCCATGACTTACCCAAAGGTTTAGGAAAGATCATACCCAATTTCAATGGAGATGGAAAAATTTCTCGTGATGAGCATATGAAAGCTTTCTTTGCCACCTCTTCTATCCTTACAATACAACATGAGGATGTTGCTATGAGAATCTTTATAGAATCTTTTACGGATGTTGCCACTGATTGGTTTTATTCTCTTCCCAATGGCTCTATTAACAATTGGGCTACCTTAAGAACAAGATTTGAGAACAAATTTAGGTCTGTAGAGGACGATCATGTCTTGGTTGCTCAATTGGGTTCAATGAAGAAGGAGATTCATGATTCAGTGAGGGATTTTGTGGCCAAGATTAATAAGTTGTACAATAGGATTACTGCAAACATGAGGCTTGGTGCTGAATTGTTGAAAGCAATATTCATTAAAACTCTCCCGCTAGATGTGATTTTCATTATTAAAAGGGAAGGTGCAGCTGATTTAGCTGCTACACAAGATAGGGTTGCATCAATAGAAGATGATCTGATTATCTCCGAAAAATGGAAGAAAGAATTACAAATTGGTAAACCTTCACCAGTGAATTCTACCAATCCAGTCATTCAAAGATTGGCTAATGACATACTTACTCTTAAGAGGAAAATACCAAAACGTTCCACATAGATGCCTTATCAAGATGTTTCTAGGAATTACCAAGGAGCTCCCAACAAAACACTTTCATTTCCTGCTCCAGACCAAAGGCTAGCAATTGAAGGTCCCTCTTCTTCTAGTAAGGGGAATCATTGTAATTTTCATTTGACTTGAGACCATGATGGAGCTACTTGTCCTAAGATGATTAGATTCATGCAAATGCTTTCAACGAATGAATTTACTATCGAACCATATGTGGAGGAACCTAGTCCGTCTAATGATGCTAGCATGAACTTCTTTGAGTTTGTGTCAAAAGCCGAAGCAGGAGAGGATGTATATGTCAAAGTCAATGATCCTAATTGTGTTGTTTTCACTAGAGCACAACATGTCAAAGCTGATCAGGTTGCTGGATCATCTTCAACCCCAAAGTACATTTTAACAAGGCAAAAGAAGCAAGAGAAAAATGCTCCCAACAATGTGCAAGCTAAGGTACCATTTTCTTCATCTTCTACTCCTCTTTCCTCTAGTTCATTTGACATAGTTGATTCTTGCAAGAATACCAAAATTCAAATTTCACAAGATGAATACTTGAGACTTAATCCCTCAAAGCTAGATAGGCTGGTGAGATATGTTAATCAAGAGCCTTCACCGTCCTAATGTAATGCTTAAATTTCTGATAACAGTGAAGCCAATCTTGAGAATCGTATTATCTCTAATACCGTAGATAAGCCTTCTAGCTCACAAAATCCATTCATGAAACCAGAGCCTTTTTATATATCATTATATATTTCTGGTTTTAGGCTGAGTAATTGTATTATTGATTTTGGAGCTTCTGAAAATGTGATGCCTGCTCAAATAGCCAAAGCCTTGGATACCTCTTCCCAAGGAAAAAATTATTCCATGGATGGGTCTCCAGTTCCTATTATTGGTCAAATTAAAGATGCTTAAGTAGCCTTAGTTGATTTTCCTAGAAAGAGGCTGAAATTAACTATACTAGTTGTTGATATCCCTGCAAGTTATGGAATGCTCTTAATTAGGAATTTCTATAAATATTTGGGCAGAGAAATTTAGATGGATTGGTATGATTCCTTAATACCTTTAGATGGAAAGAAGATTCACATGAATCCTGAACCTAAGGCCAATTTTATTGTCTTAAAGTCTAGCGATCCAAGAGTAGATGTTCTATTTGTTGAAAATGGACCAGGAACCTATATTCGCACTTTTGATCAAGAGGAAATTATGAACTCTATTAGCCTTGATTTAGTAAATTAATTGTGGAAAATCGAATTTGATGGAAGTTTTGCTAGTGTTGGGTCAGGTGCTAGAGTAGTTTTGATTTCACCCGATGGCTATAAATTTCCCTTTGCTATCAAATTGGAATTTTCCAATACCAATAATACCATGGCTGAGTATGAAACTCTGATGCTTGGCTTAAGTGTAGCCAAAGAAAAAGATATCAAACAATTGAGGGTTGTGGGAGACACAAAATTAGTAGTAAAGCAAGTAAGAAAGATGTACACTATGAAGAATGGTCGGTTTAAGCATTATAGAAATAGAGTTTAGGATTGTATAAAAGATTTTGATGCTTTATCAATAGAGTCTGTCCCCAAATAATAGAATGCTAGGGTTGATTCCTTTGTAGTTTCAACATCATTGCCTTTTCCACATCTAGATTTCAAAGATGGGTCCTACATAATTGAAATCATGTATAGAACTAGTGTTCCTAATAATGTAAATCATTGGCAAGTGTTCAATAATGATTAATAGATTATTGGGTTTTTAGAGAAAGCTAAATCCTTTGCTCATATTTATTTTGAAGGTAGAAATGATGAAAACAAAATGTTTTAGAAGGTGATGTTGTTGCTCCTAATGGGAAGCAAACAAAAGTTATTCAATTGAAAGGTAATGATATTCCAAAGGGTTTCATTTCTCTTGAACATTTGTTCAATAGACATGATCAATATTTGAAACAAAAAGGAAAGGTCTCTGTTGAAGCATCTGCTGAGTATGAAAACGTGAATATTGGTACAAAAGATGATCTTAAGATTGTTTGTATTGGAAAGTGTTGTTCTCAAGAAGAGAAGGAGAGACTAATCTCTCTATTGACACGTTATAGGGATATTTTTGTATGGTGTTATGCAAATTTAAAGAAGTTTAGGAATAGAGAATTTCAACATAAAATTCCATTGAAACCCGATGCTACACCTTACAGGTAGAAGCAACGAACTTATAATCCTAAGGTTGCAGAGGCTATTTTCAATGAAATTGATAAAATGCTCAAGGCTAGGATTGTTTATCCCACCTATCATTCCACTTGGGTGGCCAATATAGTTCTTGTCAGAAAGAAGAATGGGGAAATAAGAATATTTGTTGACTTCAGAAACTTAAATTATGCATCCTTAAAAGAAAATTACCCTTTACCAGTGATGGATCATATTCTGCAAAGAGTTGTTGGTTCTTAAATGATGTCCATTCTTTACAACTTCTCCCTGGGCTATAATCAAGTCAAAGTAGCTCCAGAAGACCAATATAAAATGACATTCACCATTCCCATTAGTGTTTTTTCTTACAATAGAATGCCATTCAACCTTATAAATGCATGGGCCACCTTTCAAAGGGCCATGGACTTATCTTTTGGTGACCTGAGAAATAATATTATAGTGATTTATTTGGATGACCTAAATTTTTTTTCTAAAAAGAGAGCCAATCACTTACATGATCTAGAAGTAGTATTACAACACTACAAAGAAGGTATCTCTTTAAATCCTAAGAAGTCTATCTTCATTATAACTAAGGGAAAAACCTTAGGTCACATTGTCTCAAAGCATGGAATCCAAATAGATATAGAGAGGGTAAAAGCAATCATTGCACAATTGGGATTAATTTCCAACAAGGGTGGTATCAAATCATTCTTTGGTCAAGTGAACTTTCTGAGAAGATTTGTTCCTAATTTTGCTGAGCTAACAAAGCCTATTTATGATATGATGAAGGATCACCCAACATTCAAATAGAGAAATGAAGGAAATAAATTTTTCATGAACATTAAGACTAAAATTGCAAATGATCCTACTTTAGTTCATCCTAATTTTACTAAAGATTTCATCATATACAGTTATGCCTCCGAGCACGCCTTGTCAGCAATCTTGCTACAAAAAATGAGCAAGATATAGAAACTCCTATCTCTTTTATGAGCACTCCTCTAAAGAATTATGAGATTAAATATTCTCCTCTTGAAAAACATGCATACGCCATTGTGAAGGCACTCAAGAGTTTTAGGTTTTACATTCTTTATTATCATACTATTGTTTTTGTTCCTGAAACTAATGTGAAAAGTATTCTTACTCAGCAAGTTATTGGTTGCAATAAGAGAGGGTCTTGGATAGCTCAGATCTTAGAATATGATTTAGATGTTAAAACCACTAATCTAGTAAGGGGAAAGGGACTTGCCAAAATGATTGCTAAAAGTAAACTAGTTGAATAAGAAGAGTTACCATTAGTGTTGTTCACAAGCACAATTGATAATTGGTTTTCTGATATCTCTTATTTTCTAACATATGGTGATATCCCATCACATTTGTCATCAAAAGAAAAGAGAAATTTAAAACTTAAGGCAAACAAGTATGTTCTCTAGGAAGGAAATTTGTATAAAAAAGGTGTGGATTGGACTTTTTTGAGGTGTGTTGATAAGGAACAACAAAAGAGGCTATTGGAAGTATTTCACAGTGAGGCATGTGGTGGACATTTTTCTACTTCTGTAACAACCTTCAAAATTCTATGTCATATATTTTATTGGCCAGGTATGTTCAAAGATACTTATGAGTGGGTATGAAAATGTGAAAAGTGTTTAAAACTTACTGGGAGACCACAACTTGTTGCTTTACTTTTGAGACATGTGGTAATTGATGAGCCCTTTCAACAATGGGGACTAGATTTCATTGGGCCAATCCATCCAAGTTTTAGTGTAGGACATACACACATATTGACTGCTACAGATTATTTCTCCAAATGAGTGGAAGCCATTCCAGTGAAACATACCACCACTGAGGCTGTGTGTAATTTTTTGAAGGAGAATATTTTGGTAAGGTTCAAAGTAACTAAGAAAATTGTCATTGACAATGCTAGCTCTTTTTCCTTTGCTTAAATTACTCTTTTCTACTACGATTACATGGGATTAGTCTTGCTCATTCATCTAATTATTATCCTCAAGGGAATGGGTAGGCTGAGTCAAGTAATAAGAAATTAATCTCCATCATCAAAAAGTTGGTTGATAAAAATCAAAGAGGATGGCATAAAAAAGTTATATGATGCTCTGTGGGCTGACAGAGTTACTTATAAAAGTGCCATTGGAATTTCCCCCTTTCAATTAGTGTATGGCATCGATAGCACCTTGCCTACACCATTGGATATTTTAACACTTAATTTGTAGAAGGCTATAGAAGATGAGCAATTTTAGACCGTTTTGGAAAAGTGAATTATGTATTTGAATAAGCTAGAAGAAGAAAGGGAGTTTGTGGTGGATAAGATTACCGAACATCAATAGATGGCAATTTTTTTTTTTGATAAAAAGGCTAGATAGAGATTTCATAGTTTGTGATTCAGTTCTTCTTTGGAAAAAGAGAAGGGAGAGAAAAGGAGCACATAAAAAGTTTGATTCTCTCTAGAGAGGACCTTTCCTAATCAAGAAGCTTGTTGGTGATCATGATTATCAATTGGCTTATCCTGATGGTACTATTCTACCTCTTTCCTATAATGGGAAAGAATTGAAACTTCTTGAATAATTGTTCCATCAAGTACATCCTTGTACATAGTTTTTATTTGTTTTGTTCAGTTTTAGCGTGTTTGGTTTTGACTCTGTTGCCCAATGAGTAAGGCTTTATGCCATGTTTCTAGATTCTCTACGTCCTGTCAATCTTGGTCCCCATTCAAAGCCAATGTTACCTGCAGGTATATTAGATATCATGTCCCTTCAAATTTCATCTTCCTCGATCTTCAATCTTTTATTCTTTTCCTAAGTTTAAAGTCCTTGCTTTCATTTTAGTCTTTGTTGCGGGTTCTTCTAAGTTCCTAACTTCTTGTCACACGTTCTATGAGTTTTGAAACCTAAGTTGTTGGCATTGTGTCTTTAATTTGTCATCGGGTTCATGTTTTTCCTAACTTCCCGATAGAGTGATTGGTCCTTTAGTGGCGTCAAGTGAGTTGGCCCATTGTGAAGTTAGGAAGTCAGAGGTTTTCATAACTTCGTAACTCCCGACTTTAAGTTATGAAGTTCCAATTTTCTGTGACAAGGAAATATGTTGCTCACCTGCATGTTTCAAGGTGCTTCCTATGCATTTAATGAGGCATATGGTACAACCTAGAGATTTCTTATCAAGGATTTTTGTAAAGCACCCAACTCTTAGGGTTTGATTCACCGAGGATTGAAATAAAGTGACATTAATTTAGCACCAAATGCACGTTCTATCATTTGCACAACTTAAGGTGGTGAAGATTTATTTGGAAAATATTGCAATAGCTCCTATATCATTTTCAATTATCTCTTCAAGTGTAAAAGTGTTTTTCAGTGTGTTGTGAGCTCATGCAGTCTGGAATTGAAAACTGTTGGCTTGGCGTAAGGGACATGGAGCTGGGATCCTTTAAGTTGGAAGAATTCTGGGCACACCTAGAAAGTGATAAAAAAAATTGCTATTGATGCAAAATTATTAGAGAGTAGATTATCCCATGCCAGGGGTTTCCTAGAATGTGTTATGAGTGTGGACCTAATAGGCGCATGTGCAAGTAGATACTTTCCAGAGAAACAGGAAATCAAAGTCGTGGATGGGTTGTTGTTGCCAGAATTTCTCTTGGAACAGTTTCTCACGCACTAAGGATTCTTGAGAGAACACCAATGAAGGGCATGTTTGTTGTAACAACTAATGAATTCTTCAAAATCAATGAAAGATATTGCAAGAATTATATGGCCAAAGGGTGGTTGAAATAAAAAAAGAGGTAAACTATCACAGCTACTTGCTAAACTTAAAATAATGCATTTCAAAGGAGAAATTGCAAATACCATTGCTCTATTGCATTGTATTTTTGGGAATGCATAAATTGAGTACTTTGAGGATTGGATATGTCAATTTCTTTTGGATGTCTATGATGAAAATGTGTACATTGATTGGGCTAAGATAATTTTCTTCCATTTGAATGAAAAATTGGCCATTTTTTAGAAAATGGCTACTTTGCATCTGTGTTCTTTCCTAACATATATTATAGCTAGTCAAAAGTCATTTTGGTCAGGATTAAAACCATAGATACACCCAACTTCCATAATTCCTATGTATAAGTAATACCCACAGTTTACTAAACAAGTCAGGATGGGAGACTTTTCCCTTGTTAATGATGTGTTCTTAATGGAAGTTGTAAGGAAAATGGATGAGAATCCTAAAGTGCATTTTTCTTCTAAGTCAATGTCTCTAGTGTCAGAATTTGGAAGTTTTTATATTCAATTTGATAGATTTTCCTACCTAAGGATAGGAGGTTTTGAAAAAGGCCCACTAAAATTACCCAAATATCCTAAGGATTTGTTGGTGTTCCTAGAGGTTTTTAGACAAATGGCTATTGTAAATGTGAAATATTTGAATATGGGAAAACGGGAGTATCCTTTCCCATTGAAAATTCCATATTTCACATGCAAAAATAATCAAATGGAAAAATGTGTTGAAGGTCTTCTCAAAGAATATAATCTCCAACATTAATTCATGAGGGCTAATTTTGACAGCAAAGGTTTTGTGAAAAAAAATTTATATTGAGGAAGTTCATATCAACATCAACTCGCTATTGAGGACCTTTGGGAAGATTGTGTTGATGAAAATGAAGTCCTAAAAAGAGATTACTTGAAGTTAACCCTTGAATAGATATAAGATTTTGGTCTACCATTCTAGATTCTTGAGGGTACAATTGATGATCCAGTGGTCATTGATCCTAAGTATGAGAAGTTGTTTGATAAATCACATCCCAAGGTTGATCAGAATGAAAATGAAGTCTTGGATATGAACATATGGGTTGCCCCAGTCATGAAAAGAAATCAAGATTGGTTGGAAGGAAAATGGTGACAAGTGGTAGGTTCTACTCAAGAACCAAAATCTTCTTAGAAAAATGAACAAGGGTCTTCTCAGATGACTATAGTTGGCACATCTTCATGGAGAATGGCTACAAGATCTTCTAGTGCAAATCCATAGTCTAGGGGTGATGGTGAGAAACTAGAAGAGATGGTCAAACTAAAATATGTATGTGAACATGACAATGCATCTACCCCTGCCCCTAAAAAGAAGGTTAATCAAACAAAACCTATGACTAAGGATTCAAATACTATTTTTAAGAAAATTGTTGAAGATAATACTTTCCTTCCATTTTTTGAGGTACTCTCTTCCCCAGTAGAAAATATATTGATTGCTCTTGGTGAATCCAAAGAAATCACTCTAGAGAATAGGAATTATTCCTTGGTTGAAGCTTCCCCAGTATGGTTAAAAAAATTGGTAGAGAAAAAGGGGAATTACACTCCTACAACAACAGTTGGAGTAGAAACAGTTGTAAAGTTGCTTCAATCTTCTTCTAGGACAAAGAAAGATTAGAAAATTTCAAAAATACTGACTGATCCAACTTATGGTAATCAAGTGTTGGAAATTGCTAACCCCATAAAAGATCTAAATAGGAATGAGATAATAGTAGCTGATTATAAAGTCACACATGTCGATATGGGGCCCCAGAAACTTGAAGGTGATATATATCAAGATGATTATTCAGTCAATGCTTTGATCAAGCAAGTAAAAGAACAAAGGAAAGAAAAAGTGGCATTCCAATCCCAGGTTCTTGATTTGAGGAATTTTATTTCTTTTATATCTAGTGGAGCCTCAAATTCTCAAGCAGGAATTATTGATGAGTCCACAATGCAATTGATTAGAAAGAATCCAGGCTATTCTAAAATTTTTAGCTAATGGATTGATGATATGCTTGAAGAAATTGTCCTCTTTATCAATAAGTCTATGCTTTTCTACACTCAAATGGTTGACAAAAGGAAGGAGTTGATGGAAGAACTATGAAAAATCAGAAAAGATCAGACTAGTCTCTATGTTCTCTCACAACAAATTAAAGAGTTGATTTCCATAGATCATATGAAATTGATTAATGAACAAATTGTAAGCATTGCAAGGGAGTTAAATCCTTCATGGTCCAATTTAGTAGAGTGGAAAATGAGTATCTATGAAACCCTAGTAAAGGAGATTTTTGTAGTACTTGAGAGATACCTGGACATGCTGGTGGAGATAAAGGGAAAATATCATGACCTAAAGGTGGAGATAACTAAGGAATTTGATGAAATAATTCTATACTCAAAGGAGGTTTGCGTGAAATTTAAAGAAATATTCAACAAGGAAATGGTTGATCCTACCAACATGATGAAAAAATATTTCTTGAAGCTTAGTATATTACAGGTCTATCTCACTTACTTTAAAGTAGAAGCAAGTAGGAGTTTTGACACATTGAACAAGTCTGAAGCAACTCTAAGTAAGAACTAGACTCCAAATTACCGCTACTCAAGGGAGTAAGGAGTTACTTGCAATTATTTCCAAGTACATGGATTAAAAAACTAGGATGAAGATGCAAGAGAAGCAGTTGCAACAAGTTGTTGAAGATCCAGAAGATGAAGAGGCTGAAGTGATGGGAGATGATGCATAATTAAGTGATGGGAGATGATGCATAATTAATTTTTTTTAGTATTCCATGATACTTTCTTTATTTTGGCTCTTTAAGTTTAAGACTCTTTTAATTATTCGGTGCAGTTACTTTCAAGAAACTATTACCAAGAAAATTTGTTTATGCTTTAAATATGGATTCAACTGATATGATTAGGATCTTTTGGGAAAACTTTGATTTTCTCATTAGAGCAAAAAATCTGTTATCTAAATATTTACTGTTTGTTATTTTGATATAGAAGACAATGTTGGAATTTTTTGCATTCGTAATCTTTGAATTGTGGTGTATGAATCTATTCTACTTATGTTGAATGTTCTTCCAGCATTTAATCTATGATTGGGATAATAGATATTTTGACTTGTTGCATCACTATAGTATCAGTTATTTGTGAATAAGGATCTTGTGGTGATATTTATTTACATTCTAGTTGTGAAGTATTTCTAGTTTTATTTTATGAAGTTATTGAATACCTTTAAAGATTTCTGGTTAAAAGCCCCTACCTTTATTTTCTTTATGGGTAAATGAAATAGAAGTTAAAGATTATTCCTTCAATATTAAACGAAGGTAGTTGCCACGTTTTAAAATAAGTAGAGAATTGGTCTAACAATTATATAATTGCCGACTCAACTATGGTTACATTTTCCACCTTTGTGGGCATGAGAATATAGAGTTAGGTGATAAATCTTTCTACCAACAAAACCAAGGAACACACCCATGAGAAAGGTATGAAGGAAAAAAAGAGGAAAACATCAACCCCCATGGCACTTTATATCATAGTGCGAGTACAATAAGGCACAAAGTGATGTGCAAGATCCCATAATGTGCATTTACAAAATCATAAATGCTGACAATGGAAGCTCATAATTTCAACAAAATGAACAAGACTGGAAATACATGTAGAACATCCAAAAATAAGCCATCCCATCGAAATGAGAAGTTTCCAAGAGCTAAGATGTCCAAGTAATAAACTAGAATGTGAAAAAACAAAAAACTTAATAAAATAAACCTATTAAATTTTGTAATGAAAAACTCTATCGATCTAGAAAGAGTGCTATAATTCCTTTCCAACGCCTATTCATTTTTGAAAAATGAAGTCTGTATGCAAAATTTGTGCCCCCAGAAGCACAAAAATAAAGATTTGAAATTGACTGGAAATAAATACAGGAAAACAAAAAAGTCAAGAAAAATAATCCATACCACTAGATCGGTCTCAAAAATAGTTTTCTGGTGATATTTTGCTTTCGAAAATCCGAGCTTGAACTCAAAAGTTATGGCCAAAATACCAAAAATGCTCTAAAAGGGGTTTGGTGGTTAAGCATGGCAGTTAAGCTAGCATTAGTTCTGCTAGTGGTTAACTAACGATGACACCCATTAACACTGTGTTTTTTTTTAAAATGGATTGTGTGTCGTACCAGGCTGTATGACTCAGAAATGAAAAAAATTGCCTCCAGGAGTCACTATGTCTGATTTTGACAATTTTATAGTTGATCTTGGGGTTTCTAGGAACTTTGAATGTGATGTTAAGGTCCATTTGGGCTGAAAACACTCCAAAATTGCAGGTTCCTCTAGATTTGGAAACCCTCTGAAACTTCAAACCCTTGTAGATCAGGCACTTCAAACATGGCTTTCTAAAGGCTTAACATTCTCAGTTTTTCCTAGTTCTTTTGCTCTATTTCGTGTTGTCAATGGATAGCTTGTTCAAGGTCCTGGTTCCTCCTAGATTTCATGAGGTTCATAAAATTTCTCTACTTCTAGAGTAAAAATTGAGAACTTTTTCTTTTGAATGTAAGCAAGTGTTGGATGCAATCTAGGTAGTATTGGGTTTTGATTGGATGGAGTTAAATTGTATGTGTGACATAGAAAAATGGACCCTTTGCTTGACATGGATTTTTTCATCATTAAATGGACTTAGTGAGGTCTTAATCTAGGGTTGTGAAGTATTTTATGCATCCACACTATGTCTTAGACCCATATAAATTAGATAAAATACATTTAATGGTGTCTTGTGAAGGTGTTGTGAAGTGTTGTAACACATTTCTACACTCTTCTAGACTCTTTTTATTATAATTCACCTAAATAATCCTATTTATTCATTACCAGGTCCTATTTTAAAGTGTTGTAAAGTCTTGTGACAAACTTTCACACTTTTATAGGCACATCTCCTTATTTACACCTTTCTTATGACTTATTTGACCCCTTTATGCCCTCATACATGTCTTAATTAAGTGTATTTTTGAATATGAACCCAACAAAAAATATTAAATACAACTTAAATCCTAACACCCACTTTTGAGTCCAAGGTGGGACCCATTCACCATGGGTGGCGAATGGGTCCTTCTTGGCTCTAATTTCAAAATATTTTAAATTCTCTTTGGGTTTTTATTCAAAAATCACTTGATGTCGGCATGTGAGGAGGTATGAATGGGTACTAAGGAACAATTGACTATAAATAGGTATTTTTATTCTCATTTTAGAGAGATCCATCAATCAACACATCTCTCAACACATTTGATCTCATTATCACATCTTTCATGATTAATTCAAGTCAAGCAAACTAGGGTTTCTTCATTAGAAGTCATCAAGTTAGCTTTCTAAAGCATTCAAGGGATAAATCTTCATATATTGTTGGAGAATTTAAAGATCATTCATCATGACAAGGTAATTTACTCCATTTTTTCATGCTTTATTCACTTATTTCATCATTTTGGTTTAATTACCTAAACAGGGTTTGACTTAGGCAAACCCCCATGCCCTAATATTCAACATATCTCTCTTTTGTCTTGTTTGTTTGTAGATTTAGGACTCTTGGAGGCTTAGAAATCATTGAATATTACATTTAAAAGTCACTCAAGTCATCTCTTCATCATTTAACTCTACATATCAATAAAAAGTCATTTTTAGACCTGAATTCGATAATTTCTGAAGTGAACATTTGTAGAGAGTAGAATTGTAGATCTAGCTCCAATAAATATTCCTCTAATTTTGAAAATTATTGTGGGTGGAATAATTCATGACGCATGGTGAATGAGTCCCATCTATAGGCTTGAAAAGTGGTTTTCTCAGACTTAAGCTCCTGACATTCAAAAATAGGTTTCTAGAAGATTTCACCAGAAGCATGACTAATTTGCCATGCATGGCGAATCAGTCCCAGTGGCCATTAAATTTTTTTTTTAAGACATTCTAGAATCTTACAGTGATATCAATCTACCTCCAAGTACACTTTGTTCAGTTTCATCTATATTTGTTTCCATCTTCTTAGGTTTCTAGTTCATTATTTGCATTCTACACTGTGTTTTCCAACATTTTGTATTAGATTAGTTTGCATTCATTTATCTGCATTTTCATTAAGTTCTAAGCATTAAAAAACATCCACACACATCCACATTTTCTTTCTGTCCATTCATACATAAGTCTTGAATGCTAATGATGTGCATTTTGGCCCTAATTCTCTCTCCTTCTAGGTGAGAAACCCTAGAAGGAGCTAAGAGGATAAATGGGTGCCAAAATACTTCGTTATATTTTTGTGAACTTGTTGTTTAGAATACTTTCTTTTCTTATTTGGAGTCCTTTCATCATAGATCTAGCTTGCATTAGGGTTTTCCTAATTCATTTACATGATAGGTGTTAAATTTTGCATTCTTAAAAATGTGCATAATAGGTTGCATTATTGCATCTTTAATCATTGAAAAGTTCTAAAATTCTACATTTTTCATTTAGCTCTGCATCATACCACTCAAAATTCATAAAAAATAGTCACAAATTTCTGAAAATCTTGAGAAAAAAGTCCATACTGGGACTCCTTCACCACCCTGTGCGAGTTAGTCCCTTTTGACCCTTGAAACAACATTTTCCAGATCTCAAAAAAATAAATTTAGGCTTCTATTTGGTACCATTTCTTTCCGTATCATGCATTTCATCCAATCTAGTCTAAATTAGTTCATTTCATGCATAGTTTAAATTTCACATTTGCATTCTCATATTGTTACATAGCATAATCAATCATCTATTCTTTGAAAATTGCATTTCATTTCATCCTTTTACATTGCATTTTGAGTTTTCTTAGATTGTTCTTTCAAAATTTTACTTTCAATCTTCTCCAAATTCACAAAGAAAGAGTTAGTTCATAAACATGCACAAGAAAACGAACATATTAACACGTGTATTGAACTTACACCCTATCCTATCTCTCCTTTTTGTGTGGATGATGTGATAGAAGCACATACAAACATAAATAGCAATGATGATCATAATTGTCCTTCCCTTGATATCTCTCATTTTAGTGATGAAGGTATCTTGATGAAAGAAGGTACACTCATTGAGCATCATGAAGATCTTGTTTTCCCTTCTCCTCATTCCCCTTGGAAAGATAGAATAGCAAAACACAACGAATGCATTGTCACCACTTTACCTAGTCTCCTTTCATCTCCCAACACCTCCCCTATTTGTGAGGAGGATATGTTGAGAAACCCATTGATTGAGAGTCATAACCTTATTTCTCTCCTTCCTAATGTTCCTAACAATTGGAAGAGTATATTTGAACTAAAATATCCCATCATTGACACACATGAACATCATAGTTTCCCTTCCCTTCATGACTCCCCTATTTGTAATGAAGCTTTGACATGTGATGCACCTCTTGATGGTCAGTTTCCTAAAAGCTCTCCTAATATGGTAGATGTTATGGCACAAGAGAACAAGACATTACAAACACCAAATGATTACATAGAATCTTCCCCTAATCAAACACATTCAACCATTAGTAACCCCCTTGGTTGCGATGAAGTTATTGTGGGTGACCCAAACCTTAATTGTCATGAACATGTGGTTTGTTGTTCTCCTAAGAACTCCCCTTCTCAAGAGGATATCATGACTCAAGAAAAAAATAACATACCCTTCAAAGAAAATGAAGACTCTCACTTGTTACGAGATGTTAACAATATTCAACCTCACCATACTCTTTACCCACCTTCGCATCCTCTTCATCCTTCCAATAAACCCCAACTCATTCTTTACCCACCTTCACATCCGCTTCATCCTTCTAATAAACCTCACCACACCCTCTATCCCCCTAACACCATGTATTGCAACAATCTAGTAGTGATATTGTTGCTCATACATATAACACCCACAATAATCCACAACCACTGAACCAATCCCATCCTCCTTACCCTTACTCAATCCACATAGTGGTCCTCGTTACATACCTAATACAAAGGAGTATGATATTATTGAAAAATTAAAGAATACTCCAGGTGCCAAAATTTCCCTTTGGGATTTACTTCAAAATTCACCAAATTACAACAATTCTTCAAACAACCTTAAAACAAATTGAAGCTCCTCACGATACAACTTTGAATGATGTGACAACTCTCATCCAAAAAATAAATCTTGATATTACTTTTCATCAACATGAGCTCCCTCCTTTGGAGTTGCAAAAACAACATGATGCCTTTATGACAATTGCTCGATTCAATCACTTTCATATCAAACACACTCTCATTGATAATGGTTATTTCCTTAATGAAAGTGGTGTGAGTCTCCTTGATCGATTAGATGTTGACAGGTCGCAAATAATACCCGATTCCATATCTATTCGAGGATTTGATAATTTGACAAAGCAACTGCTCGGTGTAATCACTTTGCCTCTTATAGTTGGAATTGTTACTTTGCAAACTCCTATTCATGTCATGCCTTATGATCTTTTGTATAATATTCTTCTAGGAAGACCATGGATTCATGAGATGAATGCAGTGCCTTCAACCCTTCGTCATACAATGAAATATTTCTATAACAATCACATTTATGATGTTGAAATAGACCCCGATCCTGAAAGTTGCTTGCAGCTTGAAAAAGGGGTTACAAGTCCTCTCAAAAATTGATTCCAACATCCAACATAGGTCCTCTTAAAATTGAACACAACGATGAGAAATGGCATTCTAACTTCTTTGGTGATCATTGAGGATCCTTAGAATTCACACCCTCATTTATGGGCGAATACATACTCACACAAAAAAAATGACAAAAAACAAGAACAACCAACCATCATGTCAATGTAAAATTCAGACAATCCTTCGACAAAATCAACCTCAACCACTTTAGAAAAACACAAACTCCACAACAACCCTTGATGATCACAAAAATGAACAACCTCTTGATTCTAAAGTAATGGAAAAACTTTATGGGAAAGGGTGACCTCATGAAACAACTTGGATATAGTGGAAAAGGATGTGGTGCTCGAGAACAGGGTATCTGTAACCCTATAGAACCTAACGCACAACAAAAATCTCATGGTCTTGGTTATTGTTGTTTAATCAAAATCAACAAGCCTTAACTCAACATCAATACTATCATAGAAGACTCTTCCAAGACTCTTCTTTATTCACATTAATAACATTAGTTTCTACTCCTTGCCATGCCATAGCTGTACTAGGATCATAGCATACTCAATATTGCATGTTTTTCATCCCTTGCAAGGGGTAGCATACCGTCATCCATTCTAGGCTCACCTTTGTCCAACACTAAGTGGGGGGAAAAGAGTTAGATAGCCTTATCCCTTGTATGTCATTTGTCCTTGTCTCCTTCGACTATTTGTTAAATTTTCATGCAAATATAAGAGCAATCTTGAGATGTGGATGACATGTTTTAAGATTCACTCGCATGTGCCATACAATCTTTCTTGATATTTCAGTTTCCTTGACATGATGCAACCTAACTTTGAAACATATGACTTGGCATAGGGTTTTCTGAGTAATCTCTCATGTCTTCTTCTTCTTTCTCTTCTACTTTAAAGTAATTGCCCACATAATGATGTGTATAAATTCCTTTAAAGTGGGGGGCATACATTACCATAATTGATTTACATTCTTGGTTTCTAACTATAGCCATTTCATTTATTTGATGTTTTTGTTACTTTGTGGATGACATTATGGGTGTGATGTCCTTCATAAGTGTGATCTATCTTAGCATATTACATTCCTCTTGGTTTTTTGAAGTGACGCATTGCATCCCCTAAGTTGTGAATATACTATTCTTTGATTGGTCCTCTCTTGGAGATATTAGGAAAAATGTTCCCTAAGTGACTGACCTTACATAAACTTAACAAGACTCCTTTCAACATTTTTACATTTCTGTATTTTTACATTTTTTGCATTTTTGCCACCTTGCATAACGTAGCTTACATGTTTGTGGTACCTTTGTTCATTAGAATTTGTCTTTGTGGTGCCTTGTTAAAGTTATCAATGAGTATAACTTTAACATGGTTGAGCGGGAAGCCCAACTAGTGGCATGACTTTCCCCATAGCCACCTTTGTGTTTGTTAGTGCATACCAACTAGCATACGTATCTTACCTTTTTTTGGTCCTTCTCACCCCATAGACAACTAGTTCTGTGGCCCCAAAGTGAGTACATTTTGGCTTTCTCACGCCCCAGAGTGAGTACATCTTTTTCATATTTTTTTTTTCATTACATGATTTTGTATCTTGTTGGTTTGAATTAGGATCTTGGATCTTGGGGGCTTGCACAACCTCCTTGATCTTTGTAATTCTTTGTCATCTGCATTTGTGCATGAGGATCTCTCTTGAATGTCTACTTCAGTGTGAGTTTGAAGCAACTTCATCCTTTCACTAAAGTGGGGGCTAAATGTGTCATAGAAAAATGGACCCTTTGCTTGAGATGGATTATTTCATGATTAAATGGACTTAATGAGGTCTTAATCTAGTGTTGTGCAGTATTTTATGCATCCACACTATGTCTTAGACCCTTATAAATTAAATAAAATGCGTTTAATGGCATCTTGTGAAGGTGTTGTGAAGTGTTGTAACACATTTCTACACTCTTCTAGACTCTTTTTATTATAATTCACTTAAATAATCCATTTTATTCATTACCAAGTCCTATTTTAAAGTGTTGTAAAGTCTTGTGACAAAAATTCACACTTTTATAGGTTTATCTCCTTATTTACACCTTTCTTATGACTTATTTGACCCCTTTATGCCCTCATACATGTCTTAATTAAGTGTATTTTTTAATATGAACCTAAAAAACAATATTAAATACAACTTAAATCCTAACACCCACTTTTGAGTCCAAGGTGGGACCCATTCACCATGGGTGGCGAATGGGTCCTTCTTGGCTTTAATTTCAAAATATTTTAAATTCTCTTCAGGTTTTTATTTAAAAATCACTTGATGTTGGCCTTGTGATGAGGTATGAATGGGTACTAAGGAACAATTGACTATAAATAGGTATTTTTATTCTCATTTTAGAGAGATCCATCAATCAACACATCTCTCAACACATTTTATCTCATTATCACATCTTTCATCATTAATTCAAGTCAAGCAAACTAGGGTTTCTTCATTAGAAGTCATCAAGTTAGCTTTCTAAACCATTGAAGGGTTGAATTTTCATGTATTTTTGTATATTTTCAAGATCATTCATCATGAAAATGTAATATACTCCATTTTTTCATGCTTTATTCACTTATTTCATCATTTTGGTTTAATTACCTAAATGGGGTTTGACTTAGGCACACCCCCATGCCCTAACATTCAACCTATCTCTCTTATTTCTTAATTTTTTATAGATTTAGTAATCTTGGAGGCTTAGGAATCATTGAATATTACATTTAAAATTCATTCAAGTAATCTCTTCATTGTTAAAGTCTACATATCAACAAAAAATCATTTTCAGACTCGAATCCGACAATTTCTGAAGTGAACATCTATAGAGAGAACAATTGCAGATCGAGCTCCACAGAATCTTCCTATGATTTTTTTAGATTCTTTTAGGTGGAATAATTTTCCACCCATGGAAAATGAGTCCCATCTGTAGGCCTGAAAAGTAGTTTTCTCATATTTCAGCTCCCAGCAGTCAGAAACACGTTTCCAGAAGATTTCACCAGAAGCAGGACTAATTCGCCATGCATGGTGAATTAGTACCAATGACCATTAACAAAGTTTTTTAAGACATCCTAGAATCTTCTAGTGAAATCAATCTGGCTCCAAGTGCACTATGTTCAGTTTCATCTATTTTTGTTTCTATCTTCTTAAGTTTCTAGTTCATTATTTGCATTCTACACTGTGTTTTCCAAAATTTTGTATTAGATTAGTTTGCATTCATTTATCTGCATTTTCATTAATTTCTAACCATTAAAACACATCCACACACATCCAAATTTTCTTTGTATCCATTCATACATTAGTATTGAATGCTAATGATGTACATTTTGGCCCTAATTCTCTCTCATTCTAGGTGAAAAACCCTAGGAGGAGATAAGAAGGATTTGGGTGCCAAAATCCTTCATTACAGTATGGCACTAGGTACATATGAGTTGTCTTCGAGGTTTGTCTCAAACTTCCTAGAAATTCTATGGTCCATGGAAATGGTTAACTTCCTGGCTAGCACCTATATGCTTTCTCATAGCTACCCACTTTATTCATTTCAAACTGCCTTGGAAATCTATGACATTCTTCAATGTTTGAACTCATTGGGTGGCATCATTTATAGGAAATAACTCCTCCTTGATAAGTGTCTCTCAAGGCTTCTTTGTGCTATAGAAAATGGTTTACTTTATGATTGTCCTTGAGAGTTCAATGCTTGGCTTCTTAGCCTTAGATTTCACCACACAACTTAGTATGTGACCCCATTCAATAACTTTACAATGCAATTTCCTACTAATAAGGCACACTCTTATTGAGGCACATGAGGAGCCCTTTTTTCTACCACCTGTAGACATAGCTTATTCTAATGAAAGTTAATTATTCTTAAAGGGTTTTATCTTCACAATGGGCATTTTGATTCTCGGCACCTTGTTCTTCATCTCTCAAAATTTTACTTTCTTGTTTTTGGGTTTCTTCTAAAATGTTGATGCTCTCTGTTAAGGTGTGGACACTGATTTTGGTATCCAAGGGTTCTCTAACTCTTTTAGGGTTTTTCACCTAAAAGGAGAGAAATGAACCCAAAATGCATAATTTTTGCACTCAAAATCAATGCAAGGATGGATGAAATATGCTTAAATACAATGTCTAAATGCAATAAACTAAAAAAGAAATGTGATTATTAATGCAATACCTAAGAAATGCAAGTTGTTTGAAAACACAACATGATGTATGCAAAAACACCTAGAAATGAAGATAAATTGTAATAGAAATTGATGAAACTGAAGGTGTGCACTTCGAAGCTAAAAAAGGATGGAATGTAGTTCTGGAATCCTAAGAAACCTGATGCAGAAGCCAACTAGGACACTTGTGCTAATCTGGGTGACTTAGTCCCAAATCTGGAAAAACTGCTCCGGAGTCCATTTTAGCCAAATGGGTATCCAAATCTATAGAAATCTTAAAAAAAAAAGGTTCAGTGGGACTAAGTCGCCACTGTTGGCAACAGTCCACTTTTGAATTCCTAAAAAATCTAAAAGTGGAAATCGAAGCCCTCGGTCTATATTTCGGTTCCTAACTGGTATCCACTTCTGAAACTCTGATCTCCAAGTATGAAAGCGACTTTTAGTGGATATTTTGGCTTTGCAAGCAATGAGAGGTCTTCAACAACTTTGTAAACTATTCTTCAATGATCTTCAAACACACAATGAAAGAGAAAGAAATGTTGGATGTTAGGGCATAGGGGTTTGCCTTGGGCAAACCCCTTTTTAGTTCATTAAACCAAAATGAAGAAATAATGTAATGAAGCATGAAATAATGGAATTATTACCTTTCCATGATGATAGGTCTTGATTTTCTGCAACAATAGGTGAAGAATCTTCCCTTGAATGTCCTTCAAAGCTATCTTGATGACTTAGAATGTAAAAAACCTAGCTTGCTTGACTTAAGGTGGAAGATAAATGATGGTTTAGATGAATGAGTTATGAATGAGGGTTTAGAGGCTTACTTTTATAGGCGATTCTCCTAATTTTCCTATTAATTTTATCCCCAAGGCTGACATGGAGGAAAATAAAACATAAAATCCAACTTTTCTTGCTCAAAACTCAAAAATAACCCAAATGGGACTAATTCGCCACTTTGGGTGACTTAGTCCCACCTAGTAGGGACTCATTCACCCAGATGGGTGACTTAGTCTTATAGGGCCCCTTTTGCTAGCTAGATTGTTGGGGAATGAAGAATTTCAGTTATTATGTTGGTTTCATCATGTATTTGATCAAATTATTCCTTGGGATACAAAATATGGGGCCATAGGGTCCTATTAATGATGATGTAAAGGTCAATTAGGACTTGGGACACAAAATTAAATGTGAAAGTGTGATTAAATACACTTTACACCATTAAAATAGAGTTCACATAGCCTAGAGAGGTACAACATGTAATGTGAATGTGTAAAACACATTACAACACTAGATTAAAGTTAGGTTTAATTTACAAGCCTTCTAGATTAATGTGATAATGCCATTAAATACATTTTATAATATTCAATTAAGGGGAGAGTAAGTCCATTCATTCTAGAGAAGTGTGAAAATCTTTTACAACACTTTACAACACCTTTACAAGACATTGTTAAATTCATTTTATTTAGTTTACAAGGGTCCAAGACCTAGTGTGGATGTGTAAAACACCTCACAACACTAAATTAAGGAATCATTAAGTCCAATTTGTAATCAATTATTCCCATATCAAGCAAACTATATGCTTTTTGGTGACACATTAAGCCCCCACTTTAGTGAGAGGATGAACTTGCTTCAAACTCACACTAAAGTAGACATTCAAGAGGGATCCTATTGTTCCAATGTAGATGAAAAAGAATGAGAAAGATCAAGTTAGAGGTCAAGCCCCCAAGATCCAAGATCCTAAGTCATACCAACATAAGCTTGAAAGGACATGCACAAGGTGAATGATTTGCAGCAAGACAAGATACATGATCATACAATGGCAATAAATAGAAGGAAGAGAAAAAGGAAAATAAAAAGGTGGATCAAGCTTTGACCATTTGTCCAACACGTTGTGGATCAGATCTAGGTTGTTTTTCCAAAAAATGCATAAGTTCACTCTGAATCAATGAAACTCTTGGCTATCCACCGGGTGAGAAGTCCAAAAATGTGAGAAAAATACACTCATGAGTGGTATGAACTCACACACATGCAGGTGGCTATGGGGAAAATTCATGCCTTAGAATGGGCTTCCCACTCAACCATACCAATGTTATACCTCCTAATAACTTTAATAAGGCACCATAAAAATGATCTTCGAGCTCTATGAGGTAAGCAAAACTTTGTATGCTTGACACTCGTAGAAATTGTCAATACAAGATAGTGCAAGGAGTGTTCAAAGGGATTTTGCTTAGTTAGTGCAAGGTCTCATCTTAGGGAACATTGTACCTAATGTTTCCAAGAGAGGATGTGTCAAAGAAGTATCACATTCTTGGAGGGAATCAAGCCCAATGACTCCACCAAGAAAAGGACGCATCATAAGAAGAAAGAAATCACACAATGAAATATGAGTGTTGGTGTATGCCCCCACTTTAAAGTGGTTGCTAACACCATTAATGTGAGCAATTTATTTAAAGAAGAAGAAGAAAAATAATAAATGAGAGTTTTCTTGGAAAGCCCTATGCCATGTCATATGTTTCCTATAAGCTACATCATGAAAAGGGTAGTATGTCACATGTGAGCCAACTTAAGGCATGTCGTCCACATTCCAAGCTTGCTCTTATATGTTCATGAAAGGTTAACAACTAGCCAAAAGAAACAATTGCAAGTGACATACAGGGACCAAGCTACTTAACCCCTTGCCCCCACTTAGTGCAGGACAAAGGTGAGCCAAAATGATGGATAAGATGTATGGTAGAGTGAAAATCAATATCAATTAGAGGAATTAGGTGCCCCCACATAAGGAAGAACACCAAACTCTTTAAATTGTTGGATTTTACTACTCAAAGCCTTACACGCATTAGTAGAATGACCATGAACTTTATGATAGGTGCAGAATGAATTTTTGTAATAAAATTTATTTTGATTTTGTGGGGGGAGAGATATCAAGTGATCTTGGAGGAGTCTTGACAAGATACCCTCTTGATCAATGGTAGATGTTCCTTGATTATGTGACAAAGATATATCTTTCTTAGTTGGGGTCTCCATGCCTCTATGAGGCTTTGATTGGATTTTGTTTTGTTTGTCAGGGTATGTGCAGGATCATCATGGAAAAAATAGGTCCTTAAGTGGCAAGAAAATAAAAAAAATTAGAGTTAGGAAACTTGACATAAAAATTTGAATAAGTTATCTATATTATTTCCAAAATATGTAAGAATAGAATCCTTGGAAAATTTAATGTAGTTTCTAAACTACTAGGTTTGTTTTAAAAAAATAAAAATCTATTTGGTGAAAATTTGAAATTTCAATGCATTGGTACTTAAATTTTAGGGAAAAAGTAAGAAGTAGGTGTCTGTCTGACCACCCTAACCACAATAAAATAATAATATTTCTTTATAAGATTTTAGATATAAGTAGAGGACTCATGTCTCGATGTGATGCATATTTTTTTGTAATTTTTTTCCAAGTAAATAATTAATTATGAATTTTTTATTACAAATTTTAAAAATATAAAAAAATCAAATGTTTGACCACTTTAACTTGGTCAAAACTTCATGAAAATATTTTTTTCTTTTTTTAATCTTATAGTATGAAAAGAATAGAATGTGACACATGTTTTGGATTTAAAAAATTGATACTATTTGAAAGCTATAGATGTTGTTCAATCAGTCTATGAATCGAGACTTTATTCGTAATTTGAATAGAAAATGAATAATAATTAGTTATTAAATTCAAAGTAAAGCATAATTTATATTGGTGGGAAGCTGAGAATCTTCTTTAAAAACCCTTTTTGTTTCATCAATTTTGGGTAAAAAAATCTGTCAGCCACATACCCATCATATGGCCACTTTTTGGCCCATCATTATCTTGCACATACCCGTCATTTTTCTATGATGTAATAAGGCCCTAAGGACCATCTTCAGTGATTTGTAATAGGATTTTAAGCTTGGTGATGAATTTTGACGTTTGTAATTGGTCTCCTCCTCACCATGTAAACTTGGTGCATCTAAGCTAAATAAAGAATCAAGGTACCATGACATAGCTAGGTATTAGAGGGGAGTCACATTGGTGATTTGGTGTGATTTTTGGTGTCTTTAACATCTCTTGAATGATCAATGTAATTGGGTTGAGGGGTGTAGTGTTAATTGCCTTAACTAGGCAATTGGCGGTCTAATTGAAGTTTGTTGGTTTCCCAACATCCCTCTAATTCAAAATTTAGTTGAAGGACATTGGGAAGAGGTTGGATATGTTGAAATAGGCCTCTCTTGGTCGAGGCAAGTTGATGCCGAAGTTTTGAAGAAGTTGGAATAAGAAAGAACATTATTTTCTCCATTTTCTATGTGTAAATTGTTGCTAACTCTCACGGTATGAACAAAGTATGCTCTATACGGACATGAGACTATCATGATTAAATAGGGGACTGAACTAAATCTCTTTCAGTAGTGGTTTGATCCATTTTCATCAAGTATTAGGGAATATATCTACATTTTTCAGAAAGTGGCTTAAAAGCCCTCAAAATCAGGGTTTGGTCCCCAAAAAGACTCTTAACTCACCATCTCCATGTGTTCATGGCCTGATTATTGGTGGGGAGGTGAGGAAAACCATTTATTTTATGTATTTGAAGGTTTTGGAGAATGGCAGAGGCTCTGGAGTGTCTTTGAGGAAACCCTAGGCTTGGCATCTTCATGTGATAAGCCTGGTTTTAGAGAAAAATTATGAGTTAACTTGTTTGTGAGAATTTTTTTTAAAGAAATGTGGTTGAAAGGGATTGAAATGGGTTTAATTATGTTGTGAGAACTAGTTTTATGGATTAGGGGAGTTGGGGTGTGCTTTTGAAATTTGGTTCTTGTCTGGAGCAACTAGGTTAGGCCTCCTTGTGACGTTGCAAATTGCCTCTTTGTGTCAATTTTATCAAGTGTCATACCCTAGGGGTTTTGGGGTTCAAAATTTATCTATTTAGGGAGTATAAGACCAGTAACTCTTTCCTGGTTCTTGTCTTTGAGGAGTGTTTGTGTTAATTGTCCTAATTGACAGGTTGTAAGAAAGACAAGCCTAATAGAGGGTTAATGAGTATTGGGTTGCTCCTAAGGCATTAAGCTTATTGTTGGGTGTTGGTGAACCCTCTATGTGTTGTTGTCAGTATTCCCAAAGGTTGTGGGTGTGTTTCTAAGAGTTTTCATTGAGACTGTCCTACATTGGAGGCTTATAAGATGTTTCTAGGTCAGGCATGGAAGCGATGAGAAAATGAAGAGTACTAGTTACAAATTTGAGTTGTTTGTCATGTTTTGGCATGGAAAGGTGTCTTAGATATCACCAAGTTAGTGTGTGAAATATTTCTTTGGAAACCATTGAGGAAGGTTGAGTTGTCTCCTTGTTTGAGAAGTGGATCTAAAAGGTCCACTTAAAGAGTATTTGAGAGAGTTGTGGTAAGAAGGTTGTCGGTCATTCCTAGAGAAGGCTTCCCTTGCTCACTCTACATCAAAGTGGTATCAGAGCCAAACTTTGATTTGGAAAGTTGTGAAGAGAATTGGAGGTTGTGGTGAATAGAGAAAGATGCCCCCAAAAGGTCGGACTATAGTTGCAAGGGAGATGAAGTCCTTGAGAGATAGGATAGAGGCCTTAGAGAGAAGGAAAGGGAATGTTGAAGAAGAAAGCACCTTAGAAGAAGAGGAGGTAGAGGATGGATATGAAGGCCATCTGGAAGAAGAGATGCCTCCTAAAGAGAGAAGGCTCCTTGGAGCCTTGAAGACCCTAAAAGAAGAAGCCACTGAAGTAAAGATGGAAATTCCAATGTATGGGGGAAAGATGAATGCTGAGGCACTATTAGAATGGGTGGATTTGAATATAAGGAGATGGTAGAAGATAGGAAAGTTAAATTTTTAAATATTAAATTGAATGGGACTACTTTGACTTGGTGGAATTACTACCAAGGAGAAATACTAAAAGAGGGTAAGAACATGATTACCTCTTGGGAAAAAATGGTGAGAAGATTGAAGGCACATTTTTTTCCTGCAAATCATGAAGTTCAAGTGTTTAGGGGGCTACAAATCCTAAAACAAAAAGATGTGGATGTGGAAACCTATACTAAGGACTTTCAAAAACTTAGTATGAGGTGTGACCATGTAGAGAATGATAAGGAGAAGGTGGTCAGATATTTGAATGGCCTAAGGTATGCAATCCAAGATGAGATGAGTCTAGTGACTCCTAGGACAGTGGAAGAATGCTTCCAAGTAGCATGTAAGGTAGAGGAGAAGTTAAAAAGAAAGTAGGATCAACATGGAAGAGGTCAAGTGGAGTCAAGTGGAAAAGAGGAACAAAGTTAAGAGATAAGAGGAGGATTTAGAGGTAGGAGGTCTAATGGAAGGGGCATGCTTAATGGAAGAGGTTCCAATTCATTCTCTGGAAGGTGCTACACTTGTAACCAATTTGGACACCCGACCTTCAAGTGTCCTGAGAAGAAAGATTCAACCTCTCATAGTGGGGATAGGAGAAACCAATTGGTGCAAGAGGAGGATGCTCAAAGTGTAACTTCACCTTCTAGACCTATTGATCCTAAATTTTGAGAAAGCTTGATGATGAGGAGAACACTTCTCAAGGTACCAAGTGCTAAGGAGACTCCATAGAGAAAGTCCTTGTTTAGGACTACATGCAAATCTCATGGGAAGGTATGCAAGGTAATTGTAGACTTAGGCTCTACTAATAATTTAGTAGCACTAGAAATGGTTGAAAAACTAAAATTGAAAAACACTCCTCATTCCACACCATATATGGTGTCTTGGTTGAACAAATGTCAATAGGTGCTTGTCAATGAGCAATGTTGGGTAGAATTCCAAATCGGGTAATATAAGGATAAAATTTTATGTGATGTTATTCTCATGGATTCTTGCCACCTGCTCTTAGGTCACCGATGGTAGTATGATAGGAAATCCCAACATGATGGGTAGAAAAACACCTACATGATAACAAAATATGGGTGTTCTTTCACCATGAATCCCTTACCAGATGAGGGTATAGAAAAACAACTTGGTTCTAGCATTATGGTGGTAGGGGAGAAGGAGTTTTTGAAGACCCTAAAGGAAGAGTGAGGTCTATCATTTTCCTTGGTTGTTATGCCTAAATGCAGGTCTAGTTTTTCCTCAAACAAAGAAAAACCTATACCCAGTGAAGTCCAAACCTTGTTGGAGAAGTATAAGGAGATTACAGTAGTGGATGAATTTCCTAGTTCCCTACCTCCAATCAGAGATATCAATAACCAGATTGACTTGATACTAGGTGCTACATTTCCTAAGAAGGCTTCTTACAAGATGACACTAGCCTAAAATGAAGAGATAGCAAAACAAGTGCAAGAGTTGTTGGATAAGGGCCTAGTGAGGAAGATTTTAAGCTCTTGTGAGCTATTCCAACCATGTTACCTCCAAGGAAGGATGGTAAATGGAGATTATGTATTGATTCAAGAGCCATAAATAGGATAACCCTTAGATATATAGGTTTTCTATGCCAAGGATGGAGGATCTTATGGATTGCCGAGCAGGGGCTCGCTACTTTTCAAAGATTGAATTGAAAAGTGGATATCATCAAATCAGGATTCATGAAGGGGGTGAATGGAAAAAAAAATTCAAGACCAATGAAGGTTTTTATGAGTGGATGGCGATGCCCTTTGGGTTGTCTAATTCCCCCAGTACCTTCATGAGGATAATGAATGAGGTATTGAAACCTTTTATTGGAAATTTTTTGGTGGCTTATTTAGATGAAATTGTTGTTTTTAGTAGGACCAAGGAGGAGCATTTGGACCATCTTGGGTCACAGGTCTTGAGAAGGTTGCATGAAGAGAAGTTGCTGATCATCTTACAAAAATGTGAGTTTATGAAAGAAGAATTGGTTTACCTTTGATTTGGCTTCTCACAAGGAAGTTTGAAAGTGGATCCATCAAAGGTTGAGGCTATTCTTAATTGGCCAACACCTAAATCAGTGGGTGATGTGAGGAGATTTTATGGCCTAGCAAGCTTTTACAAGAAGCTTATCAAGAGTTTTAGCCATATTTGTGCACCCATCATAGATACAATCAAAGGAGAGAAGAAGAGTAAGTTTCAATGGACCAGTGAAGCAAATGAAAGGTTTAAATACTTGAAAAGAAAGGTATCACATTAGTGTATCCTTTCCCTCCCTAATTTTAATAAAGTTTTCACTATTGAGTGTGATGCAAGTGGTCAAGCAATAGGTGCTCTTTTGAGTCAAGAGGGTAGACCAGTTGCATGTTTTAGTGAAAAAATAAATGAAGCTAAAATGAAGTAATCCTCATATGATCTTGAATTGTATGCTATGGTCCAAGCTTTAATTAAATGGAGGAACTACTTGTTACCAAGGGAGTTTATAGTATTTACTGACAACCATGCAATTAGTTTCTTGAATGGGCAGGAAAAATTGAATCAAAGGCACATGAAGTGGGTTGAATACCTACAAGCATGTACATTCTCCATAGAGCATAAGAAGGGACAAGCAAATAAAGTTGTAGATTCCCTTAGTAGAAGGGTCATGATGGTTCAAGAAGTCCAGTTGTAAAGTGTGGGTATAGAAGCTCTCAAAGGTATGTATAAGGAGGATGAAGATTTCAAGGCTGCTTTTGAAGTTTGTTCTTAGTTTTCTAATGCTTTTCACAATGATTATGCTGATTATGTTTTGTAAGATGGTCTATTGTTTAAAGGGGCTCAATTGTGCATTCCCAAGTGCTCTATGAGGGAGAATATCATAAAATAAAAGCATAGTGGGAGTCTTGCAGGGCACTTTGGACTTGACAAAACTTTGGAGCAGGTTAGGAGATTCTACTTTTGGCCTAAAATGCAGATGGATTTGAGAAGGTTTGTGGAAACTTGCACCATATGTCAAAGAGAAAAATGGACCACTTCAAATGTTGGTCTTTATCAACCTCTACCAATCCCAAATAGACCTTGGGAGAGTATAAGTATGGATTTTGTCAAGTAGGACTGCCCAAGACATAAAGGGGAGTTGATAGTGTCTATGTAGTAGTTGATAGATTCAACAAGATGGCCCATTTTATTCCTTGTAGATGCACTCGCAATGCTTCTAACATTGTAGGTCTATTTTTAGGGAGATTGTGAGAATGCATGGAATTCCTATGAGCTTTGTATCTAATAGGGAATCCAATTTCATAGCTCATTTTTGGAGGACCTTATGGAGAAAGTTGGGAACTAATTTGTAATATAGTTCTTGCTACCATCCTCAAACATATGGACAAACAAAGATGGTGAGAAGATCACTTATTAATCTCTTGAGGTGCTTGAAAAAGGAACATGGTGTTCAATGGGATTTGGTGTTGCCTCAAGAAGAGTATGCTTATAATGACTCCATCAATAGGAGCATAGGTAAAAGTCCCTTTGAGGTTGTGTATGGGATGAACATAAGAGGAATCTTTGAGTTAAGAGATTTGAAGGGAATGGAGAAGAGGAGTGTGGAAGGAGAGGATTTTTCCATAGCCTTGAAATCTATTCATGATCAAGTGAAGGAAAATCTCAAGAAGAGTGTGAGTCAATACAAAGAGAGGGAAGATTTGAAAAGAAGGAATTTTCAATAGAAGGTGGGAGATCTACTTTTTGCATATTTGAAGAAGGAGAGGTTGCCTAAGGGAAAATACACAAAGTTACAAATGAAGAAAATAGGACCTTGCAAGATCATTCACAAATTTGGCCAAAACGCCTATGAGATAACACTCCCTCCTGGAGTGGCTATCTCCCCCATTTTTAATGCTGCTGATTTGTACCCCTTTAAGGGATCTTTGGATGTAGGTGTAGGTCTTGAAGCTGATGAAGATTGGGTGCAGGACCTTCCACCATCTGAACCCTTGAAACTTGAAGCCATTCTAGACACCAAAGAAGTAAAAAGGACAAGAAAAAAGGTATATAATGAATATTTGGTTAAATGGTAGGGTCTTTCACCTAAAGATGCAACTTGGATGAGTGAAGAAGACATTAAACAACATGGTACTACTCTGCAGCAACTGATCTCAAGTGGTGCTTCAGATCTCTTCCACCTCAGGTGCATGGTGCAAGGGCACCTTGGAGTCTCGATGCCTCTATGAGGCTTTGATTGGATTTTTTTTTGTTTGTAAGTTTTTTATCATGTAATAAGGTCTTAAGGACCATATTCAATTATTTTTAATAGGCTTTTATGCTTGGTGATGAGTTTTGTTGTTTGTAATGGGTCTCCTCCTCACCATGTAAACTTGGCGCATCTAGGCTAAATAAAGAATCAACGTGCCATGATGCAACCAAGTATTAGAGGGGAGTCACCTTGGTGATTTGGTGTGATTTGTGGTGTCTTTAAGATCTCTTGAATGATCAATGTAATTTGGTTTTGGGGTGTCGTGTTAATTGCCTTAACTAGGCAATTAGGGGTCTAATTGAAGTGTGTTGCTTTGAAGGACATTGGGAAGAGGTTGGATATGTTGAAATAGGCCTCTCTTGGTTGAGGAAAGTTGATGCTGAAGTTTTGAAGAAGTTGGAATAAAAAAGAACATTATTTTCTCCATTTTCTATGTGTAAATTGTTTCTAACTCTCGTGGTAGGGACATAGTATGCTTTGTACGAACAAGAGACTATCATGATTCGATAGCGGACTGAACTAGCTCTCTTTTGGAAGTGGTTTGATCCATTTTCATCAAGTATTAGGGAAGATATCTGTATTTTGTAGAAAGTGGCTAAGAAATCCTCAAAATCAGGGTTTGCTCCTCAAAAAGGCTCTTAACTCGCCATATCCACATGTTCATGGCCTGACTCTTGGTGGGGAGGAAAGGAAAAACATGTATTTTATGTATTTTAAGGTTTTGGAGGATGGAAGAGGCTCTGAAGTGTCTTTGAGGAAACCCTAGGCTTGGCATCTTCATGTGACAAGCTTGGTTTTAGAACAAAATTATGAGTTAATTGGTTTGTGAGAAATTTTTTTGAAGAAATGTGGTTGAAAGGGATTGAAATAGGTGTAATGATGCAATGAGAACCATTTTTATGGCTTAGGGGAGTTGGGGTGTGCTTTGGAAATAGGTTCTTGTTTGGAGCAACTATTTTAGGCCTCCTTATGGCATTGCAAATTGTCTCTTTGTGTCAATCCGATCAAGTGTCATACCCCAGGGGTTTTGGGGTTTGAAAGTGATCTATTTAGGGAGTCTAAGATTAGTACCTCTTTCCTTTTTCTTGTCTTTGAGGAATGTTTTTGTTAACTATCCTAGTTGACAGGATGCAAGAAAGATATGCCTAATAGAGGGTTAATGAGCATTGGGTTGCTCCTAAGGCATTAAGCCTATTGTTGGGTGTTGGTGAACCTTGTGTGTGTTTTTGTCAATATTTCCAAAGTTTGTGGGTGTGTTTGGTTGTAGGAGTGTGTGTCTAAGAGTTTGCATTGATACTGTCCTACATTGGAGGCCTTTAAGGTGTTTCTAGGCCAATCATGGAAGCGATGAGAAAATAAAGAGTATTGGTTACAAATTTGAGTTGTTTGTCATGTTTTGGCATGGGAAATGTGTCTCAAATATCACCAATTTAGTGTGCACAATCTTTCTTTGAAAACCCTTGAGGAAGGTTGAGTTGTCTCCTTGTTTGAGAAGTGGATCTGAAAGGTCCACTTAAAGAGTATTTGAGAGAGTTGTGGTAAGAAGGTTGTTGGTCATTCCTGGAGAAGGCTTCCCCTACTCACTCTGCATCACTTAGTATAAGATATCATACCTATGCAAGAATATTTATATTGCAAAATTTTGATCTCTCCTTTATGGGGGATGTAAAATATTTTGAATTCAAATCATTAGTGTTTTGTGAGATGACATTGACATTAAGCAAAGATGTATTTGTTTGTAAAGGATAAACATCAAGACCACTAGTGTCTATTGTCTTAGGAGGATGTTTTGTAATAGCGTTGATGTTGAGTGAAGGTTTGGTGATTTCTATCAAAGGAAAATAACCATGACCATGAGTCATTTCGTGTGTGTTAGGATTGTTGGGGACATAGATACCTTGTTCTCTAGCACCACACCCTTTTCCACTATATCCAAGTTGTTTTATAATCTCATAACCTCTTTCATAAATCTTTTTCATTACTTTTGGATCGGGTGGTTTTTCATGATTAAGTTCATCAAAGTTTGTTGTGTAATTTTCTTCTTCTTATAAAGTGGTTGACATGGATACTTTTGAAGTGTCTTCCATGTTTTTCATTGACATGACTTTTTTCCGTTTCCCTTCTTAGAGTCTTTTGTTGTGAGCTTGCATTGTTCCATGAATGTTGGTGTGAAATCTAAGAAACCCCAATCATCGTCTAATAGGTTTGTGGCTTTTTTCTGCACGAGTTCCACTTGTGTGGTTGGGGTTAAGGATTTCAAGGGGTTCTCTTTGTTTTGATCAAGTTGCAAGACACTATAAGGCCCAGGATGAGCGTCAACTGTGTAGACTATGTTATTGTAAACATATTTCATTTTATGATGAACAGTTGAAGGCACTACATTCATCTCATGAATCCATGGTCTTCCTAAAAGAAGATTATATGAAAGATTATGGGGCATGACATGGATTGGTGTTTGCAATGTAGCCTATCCAACTATAATAGGCATTTGAAATAATCACACCAAGTAGTTGTTTTTATACATTGGAAAATCCTTTGATAGATAAAGAATTGGGTTGAATTTTTGATTTATCCACTCTAAGCTTGTCCAACAGGTTTACACTACACACATTAAGAGTAGAGCCATTGTCAACAAGGGTTCTCTTTATCCCTATCATATTGTATTGAGCTATGATAATGAAAGCATCATTTTGTTTTTGCACTTCCAAAGGGGGAGTTCACTTTGGTGGAAAACAATGTTAGCATTCAATCCTTGAATTAGGGTTTCTATGTCATTCGGTTGCACATTAGAAGGGATAGGAATTTTTTCTAAGGCCATTTGGAGCATAGTGTGATAGGTAGGTGAATTTTGAAGAAGGTCCCAAAGGGATATCTTTGTAGGAGTATGCTTGAATTGTTCAAAAAGATCATACTCCATAGGAGTTAATCGAGGAGCCCTAGGAAAGATGGGATTAGGAAAAGGTAATGGTGTTGGGGTGGGTTGTTGTGGTCACAGATTGTTTCTAGTGTAGCGTGTGTGAGAAAAAATATCATGCTTAGGTGGGTAAAGGGTAAACTCAGGCTTAGGTGGAGGTGGAGGTTTATGCGACGATGGGTAAAGGATATGTTCAAGTTGATGTTGAGTTTGTTGTTTGTGTGAAGGTGGGTAGAGAATGAGAGGATTCTTAGGATGTCATGTGGGGTATGTATGAGTTCCATTGATTGAGGAAGATCTAATGGACCTTGTGCATTCATAACCTCAATGGTCTTGGTTTGATGTATCTCTAATAAAGGGACATAGAGAATCACCTTTTTATCTAAGGAAGATACATTAGTATTGTTGCCATTTTCTAGCACCATGGTATTCTCCCTAGAAGGAGAATTTTTATGAGAACTGCAAATCAAATGTTCTTGACATTCATGGATTGGTTCTTATAAAATGACTACATCGCAAGTAGGGCAATGATCAGTGGTTGGATTTTTGTGGTCATTGATAGTGAGGAGATTTGGAGAAGAGTCTATTTGATTTTCCTTTGTCTCTAAGGTCTCATTCTCTTGTTCCATATTATATACCTTAATAAGAGAGATTGTAAAATGTTCATCAAAGGTTGAAGTTTGTAAAGTAGTTTCATCCCAAGTAGGGGAGGCATCAAAACAAGGACTATTATGATTTTCAAATAGATTGTCCCAAACGGTAGGAGCATTAGGGAAGGGAGGGTCAATATTATCATGACTCTTAATAGGTATATCTTCTAATACCAATCTATCCTTATGGCATTGAGGAGGGATAGTACAAGAAGGAGAATGTTGATGGTCATGGTTATGGAGACTAGGTAAGGTGATACTTAGAAATGTTTCTATGATCTCATGTTCTTGTTGTCTAACATCTTCCAAAGGTGGGTGAGGAGATGAACAATCAAGACCCTCAATGCTTTTATCTTCTTTCACCAAGATACCTTCATCAATTATAGGAGAGGTATTGGGAGAAGAAAAAGTGTGACTGTTATGATTGTCAATACTACCATTCTCACCAATGGGCAATGTAATTAAGGATTGTGTCAATGGTTTGATGATTAACATGACTCTTAATGACCTCATTGTTGTAATCACAATTGAAATTATAAGAGGTAATGTTTTATTTATGCAACCCATTTTTAACCAAATCAAATCCACATCTCTTGAAAGAAAACATGCTAAGTAAATAAAGTACAATGAAATAAAATAAAGTGAAATGTTTAAATGAAATTCTCACATATGAAACAAGGTAATATTCTGATTACATTATGCATCAACCTAAAAGATGAAATTTTTGAAATGCAAATTTGAAATTAAACAATGCATGAAATGAGCTAATGTAGGCTAGATCCGATAAAATGCATGTTACAAAAACTCAGCCAACAGATACAGGTAGGTAATGGAAGCAAACAAAAGCTTTTAAAATAGGGTTTTTAGTTATATAAATGATAGTTTTGGGTATGTGCAGGATCATCATGAAAAAAACAAACCCTTAAGTGGCAAAAAATTTAGAAAAATCAGAGTTAGGCAACTTGACCTAAATATTTGAATAAGTTATCTATATTATTTCAAAAATATGTAAGAATAGAATCTATAGAAAATTGAGTGCAGTTTCTAAACTACTATGTTTTTTTAAAAAAAAATTAAATATATTTGGTGAAAATTTGAAATTTTAATGGAGTAGTACTTAAATTTTAGGGGAAAAATAAGAAGTAGGTGTCTGTCTGACCACCCTAACCACAATAAAATGATAATATTTTTTTATAATATTTTAGATATAAGTAGAGGACTCATGTCTCGATGTGATGTGTATTTTTTTGTAATTTTTTCCAAGTAAATAATTAATTATGAATTTTTATTACAACTTTAACAAATATAAAAAATTGTATGTCCGACCACCTTAACTTGGTAAAAATTCATGAAATTCAATTTTAATTTTTTTAGTCCTTTAGTATGTGAAGCATAGAATGGGACGATGTTTTGGATTCAAAAATGTGATACCATTTGAAAGCTATAGATTTTTTCAATCAGCCTATCAATCAGGACTTTAGTCGTAATTTGAATAGAAAATAAATAATAATTACTTATTAAATTAAAATTAAAATATAATTTATATTGGTGGAAACCTGAGAATCTCCTTTAAAAACCCTTTTCGTTTCATCAATTTTGGGTTAAAAAGAAGTCGTCAGCCACATACCCATCATATTGCCACTTTTTGGCCCATCATGATCCTGCACATACCCTTTCAGGACTAAGCAGGGACTAAGTTGCCCAAGGTGGCTAATTAGTCCCTGTAGGGATTTTTTCAAAAAAATTAGATATTTTTGATTGATTTTTATGTTTTTTGTGTTGTATGAGGTAGATGTAAAGTGAAAATGCATAATTTTACTATTTTTGAATGAAATGAAATGCAATAATGCAAGCTATATGAGCTTTGCACTAATGCAATTTTTAAAACCCTAGGATGTAAATGAAACAATACAAAACCTAATGCAATGTTGATGCAAGTGATTCCTAGGATGTAAATGCACTTGAAATTAGATGTAAAATGTTCTAAAGTTGGGTTCACCAAAACATGGACATCAATTTTGGTATCCAAGGGTTATGTAACTCTTTTAGGGTTTTTCATCTAAAAGGAGAGAAATATACCCAAAATACGTAATTTCTACACTCAAAATCAATGCAAGGATGGATGCAATATGCTTAAATACAATGTCTAAATACAATAAACTGAAAAAGAAAGGTGATTATTAATGCAATACCTAAGAAATGCAAGTTGTTTAAAAACACAGTGATGTATGCAAAAACACCTATAAATGAGGTAAATTGTAACAAAAATTGATGAAACTAAAGGAGTGCACCTGGAGGCTGAAACATAATGGAATGTAAGTCTAGAATCCTAAAAATATTTGATGTAGAAGCCAACTAGGACACTTGTGCCAATCTGGGTGACTTAGTCCCAGATCTGGGAAACTACTTCGGAGCTCGTTTCGGCTAAATGGGTATCCAAATCTACAAAAATCTCCAAAAAAATAGGTTTAGTGGGACTAAGTCGCCACTGTTGGTGACTTAGTCCACTTTTGAATTTCTAAAAATTTGAAAGTGGAAACAAAAGCCCTCGATCTGCACTTCAGTTCCTAACTAGTATCCAATTCTGAAACTCTAATTTTTGAGCCTGAAAGTGACTTTTAGTGGATATTTTGGCTTTGCAAGAAAGGAGAGGTCTTCAACAACTTTGCAAACTATTTTTCAATAATCTTCAAACCTTCAAAGTACCTAAATCTGTGAACACAAAATGAAAGAGAAACAAATGTTGGATGATAGGGCATGGGGATTTGCCTTGGTCAAACCCCTTTATAGGTAATTAAATCAAAATGATGAAATAATGGAATTAGTACCATTCCATGATGATAGGTCCTGATTTTCTGCAACAATAGGTGAAGAATCTACCGTTGAATGTCCTTGAAAGCTATCTTGGTGACCTAAAATGTAAAAACCCTAGCTTGCTTGACGTGAGGTGGAAGATAAATGATGAATTAGATGAATAAGCTATGAATTAGGGTTTAAAGGCTTGATTTTATGGGAAGTTCTCATAATTTTCCCATTAATTTGATCCCTAAGGCCGACATGGAGGAAAATAAACTTAAAATCCAACTTTTCTTGCTGAAAACTCAAAAGTAACCCAAATGGGACTAATTTTCCACTCTAGGTGACTTAGTCCCACCTGACAGGGACTCATTCACCTATATGAGTGACTTAGTCCTAGAGAGGGCCCCTTTTCCCAGCTAGATTGCTAGGGAATGAATAATTTCAGTTCTTATGTTGATTTCATCAAGTATTTGATCAAATTATGCCTTGGGATACACAATATGGGGCCATAGGGGCCTATTAATGATGATGTTAAGGTCAATTAGGGCTTGGGACACAAACTCAATGTGAAAGTGTGATTAAATACACTTTACACCATTAAAATAGGGTCCACACAAACTAGAGAGGTATAACATCTAATGTGAATGTGTAAAACACATTACAACACTAGATTAAAGTTAAGTTTAATTTACAAGCCTTCTAGATTAATGTGATAATGCCATTAAATACATTTTCTAATATTGAATTAAGGGGAAAATAGGTCCATTAAATCTAGAGAAGTGTGAAAGTCTCTTACAACACTTTACAACACCTTTACAAGACATTGCTAAATGCAATTTATTCAATTTGTAAGGGTCCAAGACCTAGTTTGGATGTGTAAAACACCTCACAATTCTAAATAAAGACATCATTAAGTCCAATTTGTCATTAATTATTCCCATATCAAGTAAGGTATACACTTTTTGGTGGCACATAAAGTTTCTTTGGAAGTTTTTTTTTTGGGTTCATCTCAAATGTGCAGGTTTTTTGGCACTATTTATGTTCTCCCTTGAAAAGTCACTAATGACTTTGCCTCGGCTTCATTGGCTCTTCAATCTTGTTTCATCTTATTTTTTTGATTCTATGTTTTATTGGCCCTGTCATGCAGGCTTCGATCTCTCTCAAATTTTCTAGAGTTTTTCCATTCTAAATTGTTATCTTGCAAGAGTTGGCATTCTTCAAAACTTATCTAGTTTTGTGTATGGATTTGTGTAATCTATGAATATTATGTTTTTTTATATCTTTCTATGGGATATACAGACTTTTTCGATATATTTTTCTCCCCTTTTTTCACTATATGTAAACTCTGTCTATATCAATAAAATTTTCGTGGCTTTGCCACTTTTATTTGAAAAAAAAATTGTTAGAAAATTATAAGTTCCCAAATTTAAAACATATTATAATCAACTAGAATAATATGCTATTTCTATTATATTAGTAATATATTATATTCTTCTTCAAATAGAATTGGTTGACCCTAGTGTAGTTCTCATTAAGATCATTTGAGAAAATGACCTATTTTGTCATTATCAAATTGAATTGCATACACTACAACAATGTGTAGTATTTCAAAATTATTTTATGAATATTGGGCTTCATTACAAAAGCTATATTTCAAAATGTATCATTGTAGTTAGCAAATAATTTCTAGATAAAGTTGACTAAATGGTTAAAAGAATTTAAATAATTGAGTGTTTTTTTAATGCGTTGTCCTCAACATTGAAAACTTCTAAAGAAAATACTAAAATGTATGTCCCCACATATATAAAGGACTAGTTATATTAATTCATTAACATAATGATTCAACTTAGCTATGCCAAAAATAGTGCATAACATTTGGAATTCCTTTAATCGTGTCTCACTTTCATTGTCTATTTGTTCTTATATAATATTGAAATTTAGAAATGAGGTTAGTAGAGTTAGTATGTTTGTTAGCCTTTTAACCTTTTTATGTGAGTTCTCTATATTAGCTTTCACTTTAATGAAATATGAAATAACCAATACATGAGTGCGAAATTTTATATTTTTTCTATTATTTTATATAGATGTTGCAATAATATTTATCAAATTAGTGGATTATTCAATCTTTCATGGTTGAGTCATATTCTACATATTTGACAAATAAAAGAGTAATAAATAAATTCCAAAAACTCCTAATAAGAAAGAAACTCAACATCAATTCAATATGATTTAACAAGTTAGAATTTTAGTTTATTAGAAATTCAGATATTCCTACTTTTCACTTTTATTTAAATTATTTATTTATTTACAAATAATTTAAAACTTTGAAAAAGGTAATATCCCAACAAATATTTATATATTTATGACTGAGGGAAGATTCTTCTTTCCTTTAACAAAGTCTTTTTTTACGCTAGAAGATAAGAACATATGGAAACTATATTTGATATCATTAGGTTAGTTACATCAACACAGTAGAAACCATGTGCTTTTGTTGTTCTTATTCACTGTGTATTGATTTCTACCCTTACCCAAAATCTTACGATCTTAAAAAGAAAACTACTTTTACAACCTTTAACAAAACTACAGCTACACCATAATATCTATTATAATATAATTCTCTTCTTAGATATATATATTAACTATAGATACACTATAATACCTATTATAATATAATTCTCTTCTTAGATATATATATTTTCAAACTTAATAATATCGAAGATATAAAGATTTCATCAAGAAGTTTGGATGATAGTGTGCTAATCTTATTTATTATCTTCAATGGGACAAACTTGTTAACATATGATCTCTTCCATGACTTAAGTTTGATGATCAATCCACCTTATATACCAAACAATTTTTTGTGACAACTATTAATAAAAAATAAAAAATAAATTTATGTTAAAAAAATTTACATAATTTGTAAGAGTATATCTAAAGTCTCTCCCTTCATGTGATAAAATCTTCTGAAAATTTTAATATATATTTAAAAAAAAACCTAACTACAACTATACAAGTGTTAAATTTAGGGCTAGTAGCTCTTATGCTACTTTGAGCTTTCCCTACGTTAAAATATCAATACTACTTTACAACATTCAAATAATAGAAAATAATTAAAAAGTGGCAACTGAGATACTTAAAATTAATTAGCCAATAGGCTATCTGTCTCAATTTTTTGTCGAGATTTTCGTCAACCCAGCCATGAATAGAATTTCTTGGCACCGGACGAGTTTCCCAGGGTGGTTGCCTCAATATGCAAAAGAAGAATGGTAATTGTTCGCTCGCGTGAAGGTTAATGCATCTTGGCATTGTACGATGGCGCGAGAGGAAGTAAATGCAATATTCAATGTTGCAGTGTGGGAAAGTATATTGTTTTTGGTTGCATCATTTCTAGTACAGACCCCTATCGGCTGATCTTTGCATGCCTATGCATGCGACTGCTAGTTTACATTTGGACCCCGCACAACTATTGGCCCCTCTCCCCTAGTAATTGAATAACAATAGTTATGTCAAGATTAATTTCTACGAGCAATAGCATAAGAATAGCGATATTTTATCCCTCATTGATATATTGTCAAGTTTTACCATGCAAATTTGTGTCTTATCTATTATTCTGTTATTTCATTTCATAATCTTCATTATTTCTTTGCAATTAATTTATGCTGCAATATTATTATTTAAATTGATGACTTTTAAAATCAGATGGTCGGTATAAGAGAAGAATCGAGAAACCAGTTATTTCACACCAAAAAGTTGATAAGAGAAATGCACACCGGCGAGTGCAAATAACAAAGTCGGTAGATTAATACAATTCGCTTCGTGTTTGAATTGTTAGATTAATACAATTTACTTCTTGCTTCAATTCATTCTAAGAAACCAAAAAAAAAAGTAATGCATACAAAAAAAAGACAACAGACAGATTAATAGATATTGAACGACAGTAATCAGCAATTAGTAATCAATCATCAATAATGAAATCCACGAAAGGGAAGAATCTCGTAACACTAAATCAATTTCTCAGCTACCACCAAGATTCTTTCTGATTGTCTCCACCTCCGCAACGTTGATCTGAAATGACTTGGCCAAAGCATTGCTGGGAATTGCCGGATTGGAAGCGAAAGTGGCCAAGGGAATGACAGAGGTACCGGGAACTTGACTGTTCAGAGCCGCTATGACAGAGGCAGGGCTGGTTCCAATGTTCTCAACAAAGTGGATGATCGCCTTGTGGAATACAAAGACATCGCCCGTTTTGATGTCTGCAGAGAAAAGCTTGTTGGTCGTATCCACAAACCCAACTCTGAGATTACCTTGCAAAACAAAGATAATTTCAGAGGCTCGTGGGTGTGTGTGAGGAGGAAGCACTGCTCCCACTGCAAAATCTACGCGAGCCATTATTATCCCCAACGTGTTTATTGCAGGGAGAACGTCTGTTGTTGTTGCAGTCACACTCACTCCGAATGGATTGCCTGATGTATTTCCCTGGGTGCTCAAAATGGATGTAGTAAAGTGCTTTGAAGAAACTTTGGCGGGATTGATACAAGGCAGCCCATTCATAAAAACTGTGGAAGAGGCAGTATCTGCTACACACAAATCCTGCAATGCATCTGGATCTGCACTTATCGTGGGCACTACTAAAACCAAAAGTAGAGAAACCCAAAAGTATGCCATTGTAATTTTGGCGAAGCAGAGAGTAAATTACAACAATATTGAGCTTCTGGCCTTGTATGCTTCTATATATAGATACCCACGCACAATCAAACGAGGAATATCTTAATAATTTTCCAGTTTCCTACTCGTTTTTCCTCTCATTCAAGGTTGAGACTATGTGGAACTTAAGAATAATTCTTTGTTCAATTAAAACATAACAAAATAGTAACGGTCATCACAGAGAACTAATTGTGTATAGAAGCTTTGGATGTTAGTAATGTAGTGCAAATTTTATGTCAAGAAATTATACCGGACGGTGTACATACACTCCAAGCTTTATGGAATGTGCTCCAATCTCTATGGAATGAATCTGCAGTTTACACGTTTTTGAAATTTGTGGCAATTCTTCGGTTATACTGTGTCAAACATCGCAGTCTGCAGGTGAACTTGACTGAGTCATTTGGTGGACAAAATGCTTTCAAAACCAACTAAAGCGCGTAAGATTAAATTCATGGGCATAGGAAAGGTTCAAAGCTGGTATAGTCTACGCTATTTGTCCTACGAATTTTCTCAGAAACAATTAATACGCTGACCACTTCGTCGCTTGAAACAATTATTGGAATGATGTACTTTTCTAAGAAAAAATTATAGACTAAAATTAATTGATATTTATTAATGGAAATTATATACTTTAAACATTATTATTTAGGGATTGCTTGACCCTTACATCTTTTAATTAGAGTCAAATGTGTTTTGTTTTATTATGCTTACATGGGTGATTGCATTATAATATTTTGCTCCACATCAATGATATTTATTATTATGAAAAGTTTATAACATGTGCAAGCATAGCCTTGTTTTTACACCTCGAGTTATTGTTGTTTTGTGATATCATGATGACTCATAATTTTTTTTATTTTTATTTTTTTTAAAGAAAGTCAAACTCTCGTTAGTAATTAATTAGTTTAGTTTAAGAGTAAAAACTTAGGGTCACTCTCATTTCATATACTTTAAGTTTCAAAGTTTTAGTTGGGTGATGTGGAAGTGGGGATCATGAAATTGTTTTTGTCATTTTATTTGATTTTCACTTTTTTAATTGTCATAGATTATAGTTAGTTATATAGTTAGTTATGTACTAAATTTTATGTTCATCCAAATATATATTTTAAGAAGATAGGATTTTTTTAAAGAAGGGTAAAACTTGGATTTTGAAAGTGTCCCAAACTTTATATAGATATGGTTAAAAACCACATTGAATCATAGCAAAGAGGTTGCACCAAGAACCAATAGCACTAAGAATATAAATCAATAGCTACAATAATTTGACAACTAAAGATCTACAAGGTGTACAAGTGGGTACACATTTATTCTATTTGATGAAAGAGTAAGTTGGATGCACAAGAGGTAATAGACAATGGATTTTTCCATAACTAAAATAGAATATATGGCTAAAACATATACTTGGAAGGAAGTAATGTTGTCAAAGAGGTTAAGTAACTATATTTATTTTAAGAGTCAAATAGAGTTGAAATGTGATTTAAATAGAGGTTAACTATATATAATCATTTTTTGTTCATGAGAATGACTCAATAGTTTTAGGTATATTTGTTACAAATTATTTTACATTTGGTGGCTTCAAAAAATTGCCTTCATAGTTATATAATTTGTGTGTCTTATCCTATCTTTTAAGTCAATTATATTGTTCTTAATGATTTTTCTCAGATTCGGTTTATTCTAAAATAATTTTAAAGATTTTTTTTTTCAATCTCAAATTGACATAGCTATGCATCATGTTATGTTTTACTAATAATATGCAATTTCTATACTATCTATTTCTTCCTAATTAATTATAGTGATATATCTCCAAAAAATCCAAGATAAGGAAGTGTACAAAGAAAAAAATTGGACTTGAAATTAAGTTGCAACAAATCTCGATGATAAAAATAACCAACCTAAAGTGAAGGAAAAAGGAGATGAAAAACATTGTAGAGGGTTGGATATGTATTTTTCATCTATGGAGATGATATATGACAAATTCATAAAGTGTCTTCAACATTTAGCCATGAAAGTAGAAGAAAGTATTTAGTTTGTGACCAAAAAATTTTATCACATCAATTTAATATTTTCTAAGAAAATATTTGTAATGTAGAAAATTAAATACCATTTCCATTTGATGTTATGTTTCATGCTCAATTTGGTTTCAATATTCATGTAATTTTTTTAGATTAATTTCAACTTTTCTCTTGCCTTTTTGCCTACCATGGTGCTCATTCCTTCGCTCTCATGGTCCTTTTTGGTCAAATATATATTAGAGATATATTAATCTGGTAGTTTTCTTATCTTTAATCATTTCTACATATCAAACCATTTAACATCAAAGGCCCCAAAATAGGTTTGGTCTAGGGAATTCACACCCCTGACTAGCCTATTTTGGGTTAAATTTAAATATTTTATTGTTGGCACTTTTATATTTATAAATTTAAATTTGTCTGTCGATTTTTCATAATTAATTATGTGGGAAACGAATAAATGTTTATAAATAGAAGTATTTTTCACCATTTAAATGCCTATGAAATTTGAATCCCAATTAAGCATCCTAAAAGTAGTCAAGTGAAGAATAAGTTGAATTAATACATTATTGTAAAGTCAAGCTTCATGTTAGCAATGCATCAAGCCCATGAGTATGATTGCTCATGTTTTATGTTCTTTTTTTTTGTGAATACTAACACTTGCAAGACCTTCAATCAAGCATCCATTTTTTCTTGTATTAGATGAGTGTACAATGACTTTAGTCCATAAAGGAAATTAGATATGAGTGGTAAGTTACAATGCTTGTTAATTTATCACTTGTTTTGTCCATTTTTCCTCTACCCAAGTGAGGGTAAGCACTCTTTACATCATCATAGCCATTATGGAGGTGGAAACACCAAAATGAGGTTTGAATTAGGTAAGGCCCTATACGAAACAACCCTTTCTCTCCTTTCTTGTGTGTAGGTGATAGACTTGAGGAAATTTTGAAAGGAGATTCAAGGCTTAGTGACAAAATCAAACATTCAAGCACCCTATTGCAAAAATTTAGGGTAAAGCGAATTATTTATCAATAGATGAAGTTCTAAAGTTAAAACATGGAAGGAAGAACCTACGAAATGTAACCTACTATTACTTGTTTGGAGATCTAAAAAATAAAAAAATTCAGTCTAGGGCGCCCACACCCCTAACTAACAAGATTTAGCCCAAATTTGAATGTCAGGTTCTTTTATCTCTACTTTGCTTCTCTATAATCTATTTTTGTGTCTTAGTTCTACAATATTTTGTAATTCTATTAGTTTTCATTAGTGTACCATTAGCCTAGTTCACTATTACATCACACACACCACTTCTAAATCAAATCCAACCCCACTAAAACAAAAAGAAACCAAAAACTTGATCAACCATTCTGGCTCTTCCATTAAGGATAGTAGCAAAGTATATTTTATGATCATTTTTGTGTCCCTAAATTTTATATGGGATAAGGCTTGATTTAGAACCTAGATCCCCTTTTTCCTCATCACACATCCTTTTGCAATTCCCTTTGCAACACGACCTATCCAAATTCTTGTAATCGCTCTCATTCAAGTTTATATTATCTACATTGTCACTGCTTTGTCAATTCTTAGACACACATAGAATAAGAAAACACACTCTATCTTATCATTTTTGAGACAATGGTTGTTTGTATAAGTCAGAAGACCAATATAGTGGCTTGAGCATTCTTACCAAGGTCCCAAATAGTCCCAACCGATTTTCACTTATGTAGCTATATGTCATTTTTGGAGAATAAATTCAATCACATTAGATTTTTAAAATATCTTCTTTTCCTTGTAATTTTATTATGTTCATTTAAATAGAAAGCTCAAATCTTATTATTTTTAATTTTTAGTCTAATTTTTTTAATGTGAAACAGGCATATTTCCTAAAGGAAATAGATTAACTCTAGTTTCTCTTGTCATATAGAATATAATATGAGACATAGACATCATAGAAGCCTCTAGATTTTGTGTTCAAGTTCTTCTCTACTCTACATTTATAGTTCTACATTTATTAAATACATCATCATTTTAAATTTTGTAAATTAGAAATAATTTCCTTTTTGATGATGTTTTAACTTGTTAGAAAATTATGACCCATGCATATGGCTCAACAACGATGCCGAACTCGGATGGCTCCTCAAGTTTGCAGAGAAATAGGGTTAGGTGGGCTGATGACTTAGACTCTTCTTGGCCCCCGCCACCTAATGGGAAGTACAAACAAGCTGCAGGTAGGCACATTACCCGAGGGATTATCCCAGGGATAATACTTTTGTACCCTGGAGAGACCGGGGTATTCTGGAAACCCCTAAATCGATAATCTATCAACAGGCTCAAAACTATCGTGAACGCCATTTTGGTAACCCTAACCGACGACACTCTAATGGCTCTCACAGAATGTCTGCTTAAAAGAACACTTGTCATCACTGATTTGTTGGTCCTAATGGTTACGCACATGGTGATACTCGGGATAATGGCATCCGGAACAATAATCCTTCGTGGAAGCGCGACCAGCGGCCAAAAGCTCAAGACAATAATTCTTCCTCTCTTCACAGTCGGCCTAATAATCCTTCCTCTTCCCACAGCCGACCCCCGTCTGGAAACTTACATCAAGAAAAGAAAGAAAATGTGCATCCTCGACATTTCAGGGCTACGTCGAAACCAAACTTCCAAAGAAGAAAGGAGAACAAGAATCATAGTCAAGTTCTTATGACACTACTTCCAGCCGCAAACCCTCCTTAAGAAATGGAGTTGTGATGAGTGGAGAACAAGAGTGGAGGCTGATCCTGACGATACCACTATATCTGGATGCCCAATATTCAGATTGCGAATAAAATGGCCTTTCTGTGCAAATCTAGGGCGCAGATCGACCACTTTCAAAAAAAAAAATATCCTAGATGAAGGAAAACGGGTATGAGTATTTTGACTTAATCGTGGTTTCGACATCTTCTTTCTTTCTTTTATTTAAAAATGCCACTATTAAGGGTAGACTGCTACGCAAAGGTCCTTTTTGGTGTGGTGACACTTTTATTTTGGGTATTTTTGACTAGAGATTTAATACATCATTAGAATCCCTTTAGATGTCACCCCGTCGAGTCTATTTCTCTATACCTTTTTTATTTGTGGAATTTTTTGATTCTTGCCCTATCAAACAAATTGTTTTGCATTTCAGGGATTTTCTCGAAAACGAGTTTGTAATTGCAAATGGAAAACCCATCATTAGGGTTTAGGCACTGGGCAAAAATTCTACACCATTACCTCATAAAGTGTGTCTCTCCACTAGTAAGGAAGAATGGATTCAAAAGATCATCTGGGAATCTTCCATATGGAAAGAAGCTAATATACTTGTCAATTCAGACTTTTTTCCTAAAGCCAAACCGATGCATTTCTCTACTATTTATGGGGTCTTTGGCATGAATCAACCCTCTAGTAGTAACCAATCTTGCCAGGCCACCCCTACTTCCTCAAATCAACATGAATCCTTGTTGAAAGAGAATACTGACATGAAATTTGGTATCAATAATTCTCTTTATTCCTCCCCCTAAAAAAAATGATTATGAACCATCTTCTTTGGGCAACGTTAAGGGATCTAGGGAAAAATCTATTTTGGCAACCCAAGACAACTCTTCTCAATCCCCCACCCATCGTTCTTCTCCTTTTAAAAGCAACATCACACAGTTTTAAGACCTTCTCAATGGTTTAGAGGATGATCTAATGAATTTTGTAAATGAAGCAATGATTAAGGTTGTAGAAGGTCTTATTGAAGAAATAGCTGATAAGGTTTTGGAGGAGGCTAATTCTGAGGTCAAATCCCCTCTCCTTCCCATTTCACAATCTACTTCAAAAAGAAAAATAAGCTTCACCGATGATACCCTTTCACCCATGACCAACTTCGTAGCCCCTCCTTTTGATCCCCTTTCATCTCCACCCATTTCCCAATTAAAATTTGAGCTCAAGGCCCTCATCACTCCCAAAAGAAAATGTGGTCACAAATCAAATAAGGAGAAAACCAACTTGGAAATTGTTGCTAGTCTACAATCCACATTGGAAATGAACCTCTGTTCAGCTTCCAAGAAGGGTGACGGGAATGGCACCCCCTCCCAACCCACAGTTGATTCTACTATGAGGTGTAAATATTCATAAATAATCATGGAAATCGGTATGTGCAAGATCATAATGGGCCAAAAAGTGGCAATATGATGGGTATTTATAGGGTATGTGGCTGACGATTTTTTTTTTACCAAAATTAATGAAACGAAAAGGGTTTTTAAAGGATATTCTCAGCTTTCTACCAATATAAATTATGCTTTACTTTGATTTTAATAAATAATTATTCATTTTTATTTGAATTACTAAAGTCTGATTGATAGGTGATTGAAAAACATCTATAACTTTCAAATAGTATCTCATTTTAGAATCAAACATGCGTGCATTCTATGATTCATATACTATAGGATTAAAATAAAAAGATTGAATTTCATGAAGTTTTGACCAAGTTAAGGTGGTTAGGCGCACAAGTTTTATATTTTTAAAATTTGTATTAAAAAAATCATAATTAATTATTTACTTAGAAAAAAATTACAAAATTATGCATCACATTGGGACATGAGTCCTCTACTTATATCTAAAATATTATAAAAATATTGTTATTTTATTGTGGTTAGGGTGGTCAAACAGACACCTACTTCTTATTTTTTCCCTAAAATTTGAGTACTACTGCATTGAAATTTTAAATTTTTACCAAATAAATTTTGTTTAAAAAAATAAACCTAGTAGTTTAGAAATTACATTAAATTTTCTACAAATTCTATTCTTACATATTTTTTAAATAATATAGATAACTTATTTAAATTTTTATGTCAAGTTGCCTAACTCTGATTTTTCTAAATTTTTTGCCACTTAAGGGCCTATTTTTTCCATGATGAACTTGCACATACCCAAATGAGGAGAGACGATATCTCTCCTTGAGCACAATGAGGATCCTTTCTTGGAATGTTAGGTGCTTAAACACCTCTAACAAACAACAAATAATAAAATGTGAACTATTTGGAACTTTTTCATAAATAATTTTCTTTCAAGAAATAAAATTATCATCTTAATCTACCTTAGAAATTTTTTGTTCTTGGTGTGATTGGGGCTCAATTGTCTCTTTGGCTCTAGGTACTTTAGGGGGGCTAGTAATTTTGTGGAATAAGAACTATGTTAGAATAGACTAGTTTGAATCAAATGCTAATTGGATAAGTGCATCGGTTACTTGCTTGAAAACAAACAACTCTTTTTTTGTTTACAATATACATGGTCCATGCACTATTTTTGGAAAGAGAAAAATTTGGAGGAAAATTTAACTCAGTTCTACCTCTGGCAAGAATAAACACAAAATATTTGTGGGGGACTTTAATGCAATTAAAAATATTTCAAAAAAAATGGTGGAATAACACCCCTGATAATGGAAATGGATGACTTCAACGACTTTATTTTGTCCAACAATTTATATGACTATCCTATAAAAAATGGCACATTCACTTGGACAAACAAGAGGAACAAATTTTCTCTGATTGAGGAAAAACTTGATCATTTCTTATTATCTGATAATTGGTTGTCTGTCTCTTAGGAACTCTCATCAATAATACATATAGTGATAGGCTTGGACCACTTCCCAATCTCCCTTTCAATCTTTGAAGATAGGGGATTCACCAAGAACTCTTTTAAACTAGAGGTCATATGGTTTCGAGACACAAATTTCATCAACCTAGTAAAGGATTGGTGGCTGAACTGCCCTTTTATTAATGGAATGAGGATGTTTCAGCTAAGAAAAAAGCTACAATTTTTGAAGAATAAGATAAAAGACTATAACAAGAACCACTTCAAAAGTATATTCTCAGAAAAGCTACAAATTTAATCAAAACTTTATGATCTATACAAGGTAGTAATCAGAAAAGGCATAGATAATTTTCTTTATGACAAAGAGAAGATATTAAAAGTTGAACTAGATGAGGTTCTTGCTTGAGAAGAGTGCTGCTGGAGACAAAAATCTAGGGAGACCTGGTTAAAACAAGGCGAAGAAACAAAAAATTATTTCATGCCTTGACCAAACTTCAAACACAATCAAGCAAGATATTTTCGATTTGTTCGTCTTCTGGCGAACTTCTCTGTTCGAAGAAGGATATTGGTCTAGAAGTAGTCTCTTATTATAAAAAATTTATGACTCCAAAAGTAGGTCACAAATCCTTTGGGAATAATGTGGTTAAATATAAATAATATTCCTTCATTGATTTCTGCTAAAAATAATAAAATGCTAATGGCCAAATTTTCTCTGGATGAAATTTAAAAAGTGGTATTCTCAATCGAAATGGAAAAATCCCTAGGCCTAGATGGCTTCAAAATTTAATTTTTTCAAAAATGTTGGGACTTTGTGGGTCAAGATGTTCTTCTAGCTCTAGAAGAATCAAGAAGGTACATAAATATGTTAAGGGAATTAAATACAACCTTTCTTTCCCTCATCCAAAAAACACTGATCCTTCATGTCCTTTAATGACTTTAGAATGATAGCTTTATGTAATTCAATATATAAGATCTTCACCAAAGATATTACTTCCAGGCTTGCAAAGTTGCTTCCCTCAAACATTTCTAAAGAACAAGGGGGTATTTTCCCTGGGAAGGACACCCCTAAAGGAGAAATCTTGGCACATGAATCCCTCCATTCAATCATGCTTGATAAATCACCAACAGTGGTTCTAAAAATGGATATGTTTAAAACCTATGATAGGGTGAATTGGGAATTCTTGATGGCCATTCTAAGAAAATTGGTTTTAGCAATAACTAGTGTAAGTGGATTTATTCCTACATTTTAGGTACCATATTTTTAGTAATCATAGATTGCACCCCCTATGGTTTTTTTTCTCCTTTGCAAGGAGTGAGACAAGGAGATCCCCTATCTCCCTCCTTGTTTATATTAATGGCTGAGGGGCTAAGGAGATCCATAATTTTAGCACAAAATGTTAAGCTTTGGAAAGGAATTCAAGTTCACACATTCCCCACTCCAATTTCTCATTCCCTTTTTGCTGATGATATGCTCTTTTGAGGAAAGCCACAATGGAAGAGGCCAAGGTGGTTGTAGTTTCGAAAAAAGTGGACCTTGTTTGTTTTATGAATAATTAATGATAAATTAGAATTAATATCACCTTGATCTAGTGTTGTGAGGTGTTTAACACATCCACATTAGGTCTTGGACCCTTTCAAACTAAATTAAATGCATTTATTGATGTCTTGTAAAGGTGTTGTAAAGTGTTGTAAATGAATTTCACACTTTTCTAAACTTTTATTAAGAAATTAAGTCTAATGGACCTACTTTCCCTTAATTCAATGTTGTAAAATGTATATAATTTCATTCTCACATTAATATAGAAGGCTTGCAAATTAAACCTGGTTTTAATCTAGTGTTGTAATGTGTTTTACACATTCACATTGGATCTTGTGCCTTTCTAGGCTAAGTGGGCCTCATTTCAATGTTGTAAAGTGTACTTAACCACACTTTCACTTTAAATTTTGTGTCCCTAGCCCTAATCACCCTTTATATTTAATCATTAATAGGCCCTTAGAACCATTATTTTTGCATCCCAAGACATATTTTGACTAATATACTGACAAAAACACTCTAAAACTCTGAAATATTGAAGATCCACCTAAAAAATCTCAAGGTGGGACTCATTCACCACCTTGGGTGAATAAGTCCCCTTTGGCTATACCCATTCTCCAAGGGTGGAAAATGAGTCCCTTTTGGGTACTTTTTCAAAATTGAGTGGGAAAATTACAATTCTAACTTCAATTTTGATGAATGTCAGCCTTGGGGATCAAAATATCGACCATTTGAGTGTCTTACCTATATAAACAAGCTTCTAAATCCTCATTTCATAACAAGCAAAATAAGCCTACATGATATTAAGTCAAGCAAGTAAGAGTTAGGCATTTCAAGGTCATCACATGAGACAACATTTCAAGATCAATTCTAAGGCATTCAAGAGCAAGATTCTTCATCCATTGTTGCAGCAATTCAAGATCCATCATCATGGAAAGTTTCTAATTACATTACTTCATGTTTATGTTTCATTATCTCATTTCATCATTTTGGTTTAATTACCTAAAAGGGGTTTGACCAAGGAAAACCCCTATTCCCTAACAATCAACATTTTTTTTCTCTCTTTGTGTGATTGTAGATCTAGATGCTTTGAAGGCTTGGAGATCATTGAAGATTAGGTTTCAAACTTGTTGAATTTTTCTCCCCATTGGAAAGGCCAAAATCTTCAGAAAAAGTCACAGTCCCAAAAATTAGGGTTTCAATCCAGACACATGGAGGTACAAATTGAGTAGACTGAGATCAAGATTTCAATTTATGAAGTGACTTCAACTTCTCTATTCAAATATGCTCATCAAAGTAAACATTTCTCTTCTTCGGATGCTCTTATTCAAAAAAATTGGCAGCTATTTAAGCTCCCTAGAGTTGTTTATGTCTCTAATAAGGTCCAAACAATTAACAAGAATTCCTTGAATTCGACTCCACCACCCAAAAATTTTGTCAAATTAAATTTTTGATGGGACCTCAAGAGGTAATCCAGGAAAATTAAGTATAATTGTAGTCTTAAGGGATTAGAAAGGTGCCTTCATCGATGTTGGTTTTGAATTGATTCTGGATGGCACTAATAATGTTACCAAAATAAGAGCCTTGAGCTTAGGTTTGAAATTTGCTAAGAATTCTCAATCTCCCAAATTTCCATTGAAGAGGGTTCAATGGTTACAATATCGGCTTTGAAGGACACGGGCTTAGATTCTTGGCACCTAGATTACATTTTGTCTTACATTGTGAGACAACTAGAGGGTTTTTCAAATTTTCAAATCTCACATTGCTATAGGGAGGTTAACTCATTCACTGAATTTCTTGCCAACAAAGCAATTGATGAATCTATTGCATACAAATATTTTTCTACACAAGAATGTGATCTTTTACTTTTGAAGAATTGATTTTTCAATCATTATACTTGAACATTTTGGGGATGTATTTTATCTATTACTTTTCTTCATCTTGGGGAAAAGGGATCAACTAATCCAGCTTGTACCACACTAGTTGTTATACCTGTTGACAACATTATCTATTTTCTAATCACCCCATCACTCGCGTCATATATTTGGTTTTTGTTCTTCAAGGTTGTCATGGTGGATGCATATTTATTTCATGAACATGAACTTGGTGGCTATATTTTTCAAAGTATATGGGTTTGGAATCACAATAAAAATTATTTGACATTTATCTTAGAATCTTTTATTGGTGATTCAGATGTGGTCTTGACGGTGGGCTGCATTTATGAATAGAACAAAGGAAAGTTTAAATGAAGTTGCTTGTTTTTCTTCTACCAGTCTCACTTCCTGGGACTGATAGTTGTCCCTTCCTCCCTCACTTGTGTTCTCCAAAATAATTTTTTCTCATTTGGATAGACATTCCTAAGGGTTTTTGGCCCCTCCATGGATATAGAATTCATTTCTTCTATTTAGATGTTTGTTATGGCAGCTATCATGCACTCGACTAAATCTAGAAAAAAATGAGATTTCTATTTATATCTTCATGTCTACTGTTCATCTGCAAGAGGTTACTCTTTCCCAATGATCATTAGAAGAGGATTTTAATTTAGTAGAGTACTGGAAAAGTGATAAAGATAGATCTTGCCTCAATTAAGTGAGCATTCCTAAGGAATCCATGGATCTTTCATGAATTTGGCATTTAATGTAAAATGGTAATCAATACATTGCTTTAATTTGTGGTTGCTCGTGCTCTAAGCTAATTTTGGAATTTGATGTGGCTCTAACTTATCACTCCACTTCTTTGATGTTTTCCCACAAGAGACTATTCTTGTTGACGAACATCACAAAAATTTTTTGGTGGCACATTTGGTGAAATGCTATCTTTATCTAACCTTTGAAAGAAGGAATATGTTGAAGTTGATAATCCAACCTCACAGATCCCAATGAACACCTACAAGTAAATAACCTATCACATAAGGAAGATCAATACGCACAATAATGGTGCTCTCCAACCCTGAACCAAAAATATACAATAACAAGAATAGAATAATCACAAAGAGATCAATCTTTAAGAAAGGAGATCAAAACCATAAAGTGAGCCCTAGGATTTAATAAAGTAATTATTAAAGTGCCTAAGTTTAGCTTAAGTGAAAATGAATTAAAAGGTGTCTTAATTAATTAATTGATATGATTGAATTAATTAAGTAATTAACCTTATTACTCCAACACCCCCCCTTAAGATGAACTTAGGGAGAAGCTAAAAACTAAGGAAAAATGCATGAAAGAAAAGATGGGTCCCGACAAACAAGGCCTGATGAGGTACCCATGTACAAATGTAAAAGATCTCTCAAAAAAGGAGAAAAGGAGAAAACCTCATGGGAAAAACTCCTCTCCAAAAGAGAGAAATAAATGTGAAGGACTAAGAATCCCCCAAAAAGGAATGTCCCAAAAAGAATAAGAACAAGTGAAGGACTAAAGAAGCCTCCAAACAAGAGTGAAGGACTAAAGAAGCCTCCAACAAGAGTGAAGAATGAAGAATCCTCCAATCAAGAAGAAATTCTCCCAAAAGATAAGAACAAAGGATGAACATAAAAAAAACATCACTGAAGCATGCAGAAGTTGCAAAAAATGTCATAGAATGATTGCTAAAATGTTGAAAGAAGAACCTCTATTGAACATATACTATTGAAACATATGATGATCAGGATCAAGAAGACAAGAATCTGTATGAGTGCCCCCAATCACACTACTCAAATTTGATGGAAAATTAAGGAATACATCAAGAACTCAAAGATATAGATGGAACAAGTACTAATAGTCTGAAGAATTGATCAAGTGAAAAATGGAAGGTTGCCTCTAGAGATAGGAATGCAAGAGTGTCCATATGTTAAGTTCTCAATCTCACTAAAATGCATGGGTAACTAGCCGCTACATCTTCCTAGTACATAGGAACAAATATTGTATACATAGCTCACTCCAACATGAAACTAAGGAAGCATTAGCACCAATAGTAGAAACCCCCCCATAATGCTAACAAGGGAGAGGTATGACAAGTACATTGAAACTGAATGCTTGAATGTAGTGCATGATAAAGAACTAAGAACATTTGAATTTGTAGACATGAAAGTACAAGTAGATATAAAGGGTGTGCAAACCTGTTGGTTGACAGATTTATCACCTAACTCTATATTCTCAAGCCCACAAAGGTGACAAATGTAACCACCGTTGAATTAGAAATGATATAATTCTTAGACTAATTCTCTACTTATTTTAAAAGGTGGTAGCTACCTTCGTTTGATATTCAAGGAATAATCTTTAATTTCTATTGCTTTTAACAATAAAGCAAATAAAGGTAAGGGATTTTAACCAGAAATCTTTAAAGGTATTCAATAATTTCATAAAATAAAACTAGAAATACTTCACAACTAGAATGAAAATAAATCACCATAGGATCCTTATTCACAGATAACTGATACTATAGTGATATTTATTTTCATTCTAATTGTGAAGCATTTCTAGTTTTATTTTATGATGTTATTGAATACCTTTAAAGCTTTCTAGTTAAAAGCCACTACCTTTATTTACTTTCTGGTTAAAAGCAATAGAAGTTAAAGATTATTCCTTGAATATAAAATGAAGGTAGCTGCCACCTTTGAAAATAAGCAGAGAATTAGTGTGAGAATTATATCATTGATGATTCAATTGTGGTTACATTTGTCATATCTGTGGGCATGAGAATATAGAGTCAGGTGATAAATCTGTCAACCAACATATTTTTGATGACTCTACTAGGGATAACTCAGAAAAAAATTGTTGTATAATGAGTTGCTCTATGAATAATAGTGACAATTCTTCAGAGGTGTAATGCTCCTGTCCTTCAGCCTAACATAGATTGGTTAGTTGGTGATCAAGAAGATATAATTACTGGTCTCAAGCTACTTGCCTGGCAACAAAGAAGAACCGACTATCAATATCATATAGTTAATGAAGTATTAAAAGAAGAGGAGGAACTTGGAGATATTATGAGAGAAAATACAATGTGCTTTTAGAATGCTCGGGAGATTGTCTTCATAGAAAACATACCACCTCCAGCTAGAATAGTAAGAGCTCCTCCTGCATAGGCTCCTAGAAATCAGGTAAACAATAGGAAAAATCCTCCACGAAACCCTCAATAGACAAAATTTGATGACTTTGTTGGTCTATCATTGTCTTGTCAAAACCTAGATTCTAAAAGGTATACTAGGAGTGATAAAAAAAAAGGGCTTGTGGACAAAGATTTTGAGTTCTCAGAAATTGTTGATTTTTTCATATTTTCCACCCACTCAAAAATTCAAGTCTATCAACAGACCATCTTCTCCTCCTCCTCCTCCAAGACCTAGTGTAACTGGGGTTCCAAATATTTCTTTCCAAGCACTTCTTTTGTGTGGTAGTACTCTTCCTACATAGATAATTTTTCCTCTAGTCATGGAACAACCCCAACTAGTCCCATGGGGGGTCGTCATAGGTCCTCTAATCTTTGGAGCGGATGCACAACTCCATGACTTACCCAAAGGTTCAAGAAAGATCATACCCAATTTCAATGGAGATGGAAAAATTTCTCGTGATGAGCATATGAAAGCTTTCTTTTCCACCTCTTCTATCCTTACAATACAACATGAGGATGTTGCTATGAGAATCTTTATAGAATCTTTTATGGATGTTGCCACTGATTGGTTTTATTCTCTTCCCAATGGCTCTATTAACAATTGGGCTACCTTAAGAACAAGATTTGAGAACAAATTTAGGTCTGTAGAGGACGATCATGTCTTGGTTGCTCAATTGGGTTCAATGAAGAAGGAGATTCATGAGTCAGTGAGGGATTTTTTAGCCAAGATTAATAAGTTGTACAATAGGATTACTGCAAACATGAGGCTTGGTGCTGAATTGTTGAAAGCAATATTCATTAAAACTCTCCCGGTAGATGTGATTTTCATTATTAAAAGGGAAGGTGCAGCTGATTTAGCTGCTACACAAGATAGGGTTGCATCAATAGAAGATGATCTGATTATCTTCAAAAAATGGAAGAAAGAATTACAAACTGGTAAACCTTCACCAGTCAATTCTACCAATCCAGTCATTCAAAGATTGGCTAATGACATACTTACTCTTAAGAGGAAAATACTAAAATGTTCCACATAGATGCCTTATCAAGATGTTTCCAGGAATTACCAAGGAGCTCCCAACAAAACACTTTCATTTCCTGCTCCAGACCAAAGGCTAGCAATTGAAGGTCCCTCTTCTTCTAGTAAGAGGAATCATTGTAATTTTCATTTGACTTGAGACCATGATGGAGCTACTTGTCCTAAGATGATTAGATTCATGCAAATTCTTTCAATGAATGAATGTACTATCGAACCATATGTGGAGGAACCTATTTCGTCTAATGATGCTAGCATGAACTTTTTGAGTTTGTGTCAGAAGCCGAAGTAGGAGAGGATGTATATGTCAAATTAAATGATCCTAATTGTGTTGTTTTCACTAGAGCACAACATGTCAAAGCTGATCAGGTTGTTGGATCATCTTCAACCCCAAAGTACATTTTAACAAGGCAAAAGAAGCAAGAGAAAAATGATCCCAACAATGTGCAAGCTAAGGTACCATTTTCTTCATCTTCTACTCCTCTTTCCTCTAGTTCATTTGACATAGTTGATTCTTGCAAGAATACCAAAATTCAAATTTCACAAGATGAATACTTGAGACTTAATCCCTCAAAGCTAGATAGGCTAGTGAGATATGTTAATCAAGAGCCTTCACCGTCCTAATGTAATGCTCAAATTTCTGATAATAGTGAAGCCAATCTTGAGAATCATATTATCTCTAATACTGTAGATAAGCCTTCTAGCTGACAAAATCCATTCATGAAACTAGAGCCTTTTTATATATCATTATATATTTCTGGTTTTAGGCTGAGTAATTGTATTATTGATTTTGGAGCTTCTGAAAATGTGATGCTTGCTCAAATAGCCAAATCCTTGGATACCTCTTCCCAAGGAAAAAATTATTCCATGGATGGGTCTCCAGTTCCTATTATTGGTCAAATTAAAGATGCTCAAGTAGCCTTAGTTGATTTTCCTAGAAAGAGGCTGAAATTAACTATACTAGTTGTTGATATCCCTGCAAGTTATGGAATGCTCTTAATTAGGAATTTCTTTAAATATTTAGGCAGAGAAATTTAGATGGATTGGTATCATTCCTTAATACCTTTATATGGAAAGAAGATTCGCATGAATCCTGAACCTAAGGCCAATTTTATTGTCTTAAAGTCTAGTGATCCAAGAGTAGATGTTCTATTTGTTGAAACTGGACCAGGAACATATATCTGCACTTTTGATCAAGAGGAAATTATGAACTCTATTAGCCTTGATTTAGTAAATTAATTGTGGAAAATCGAATTTGATGGAAGTTTTGCTAGTGTTGGGTCAGGTGCTAGAGTAGTTTTGATTTCACCCAATGGCTATAAATTCCCCTTTGCTATCAAATTGGAATTTTCCAATACCAATAATACCATGGCTGAGTATGAAACTCTGATGCTTGGCTTAAGTGTAGCCAAAGGAAAAGATATCAAACAATTGAGGGTTGTGGGAGACACAAAATTAGTAGTAAAGCAAGTAAGAAAGATGTACACTATGAAGAATGGTCGGAATAAGCATTATAGAAATAGAGTTCAGGATTGTATAAAATATTTTGATGCTTTATCAATAGAGTCTGTCCCCAAATAATAGAATGCTAGGGTTGATTCCTTTGTAGTTTCAACATCATTGCTTTTTCCACATCTAGATTTCAAAGATGGGTCCTACATAATTGAAATCGTGTATAGAACTATTGTTCCTAATAATGTAAATCATTGGCAAGTGTTCAATAATGATCAATATATTATTGGGTTTTTAGAGAAAGCTAAATCCTTTGCTCATATTTATTTTGAAGGTAGCAATGATGAAAAAAATAATTTTTTAGAAGGTGATGTTGTTGCTCCTAATGGGAAGCAAACAAAAGTTATTCAATTGAAAGGTAATGAGATTCCAAAGGGTTTCGTTTCTCTTGAACATTTGTTCAATAGACATGATCAATATTTGAAACAAAAAGGAAAGGTCTCTGTTGAAGCATCCGCTGAGTATGAAAAGGTGAATATTGGTACAAAAGATGATCTTAAGATTGTTTGTATTGGAAAGTGTTGTTCTCAAGAAGAGAAGGAGAGACTAATCTCTCTATTGACACATTATAGGGATATTTTTGTATGGTGTTATGCAGATTTAAAGAAGTTTAGGAATGGAGAATTTCAACATAAAATTCCATTGAAACCCGATGCTACACCTTACAGGTAGAAGCAACAAACTTATAATCCTAAGGTTGCAGAGGCTATTTTCAATGAAATTGATAAAATGCTCAAGGCTAGGATTATTTATCCCATCTATCATTCCACTTGGGTGGCCAATATAGTTCTTGTCAGAAAGAAGAATGGGGAAATAAGAATATGTGTTGAATTCAGAAACTTAAATTATGCATCCTTAAAAGAAAATTACCCTTTACCAGTGATGGATCATATTCTGCAAAGAGTTGTTGGTTCTTAAATGATGTCCATTCTTTACAACTTCTCCCTGGGCTATAATCAAGTCAAAGTAGCTCTAGAAGACCAATATAAAATGACATTCACCATTCCCATTAGTGTTTTTTCCTACAATATAATGCCATTCAACCTTATCAATGCATGGGCCACCTTTCAAAGGGCCATGGATTTATCTTTTGGTTACCTGAGAAATAATATTATAGTGATTTATTTGGATGACCTAATTTTTTTTTCTAAAAAGAGAGCCAATCACTTACATGATCTAGAAGTAGTATTACAACACTACAAAGAAGGTATCTCTTTAAATCCTAAGAAGTCTATCTTCATTGTAACTAAGGGAAAAATCTTAGGTCACATTGTCTCAAAGCATGAAATCCAAATAGATATAGAGAGGGTAAAAGCAATCATTGCACAATTGGGATTACTTTCCAACAAGGGTGGTATCAAATCTTTCTTTGGTCAAGTGAACTTTTTGAGAATATTTGTTCCTAATTTTGCTGAGCTAACAAAGCCTATTTATGATATGATGAAGGATCACCCAACATTCAAATGGAGAAATGAAGGAAATAAATTTTTCATGAACATTAAGACTAAAATTGCAAATGATCCTACTTTAGTTCATCCTAATTTTACTAAAGATTTCATCATATATAGTTATGCCTCCGAGCACGCCTTGTCAGCAATCTTGCTACAAAAAATGAGCAAGATATAGAAACTCCTATCTCTTTTATGAACACTCCTCTAAAGAATTATGAGATTAAATATTCTCCTCTTGAAAAACACGCATATGCCATTGTGAAGGCACTGAAGAGTTTTAGGTTTTACATTCTTTATTATCATACTATTGTTTTTGTTCCTGAAACTACTGTGAAAAGTATTCTTACTCAGCAAGTTATTGGTTGCAATAAGAGAGGGTCTTGGATAGCTCAGATCTTAGAATATGATTTAGATGTTAAAACCACTAATCTAGTAAGGGGAAAGGGACTTTCCAAAATGATTGCTAAAAGTAAACTAGTTGAATAAGAAGAGTTACCATTACTGTTGTTCACAAGCACAACTGATGATTGGTTTTCCGATATCTCTTATTTTCTAACATATGGTGATATCCCATCACATTTGTCATCAAAAGAAAAGAGAAATTTAAAACTTAAGGAAAACAAGTATGTTCTCTAGGAAGGAAATTTGTATAAAAAAGGTGTGGATTGGACTTTTTTGAGGTGTGTTGATAAGGAACAACAAAAGAGGCTATTGGAAGTATTTCAGAATGAGGCATGTGGTGGACATTTTTCTACTTCTGTAACAACCTTCAAAATTCTATGTCATATATTTTATTGGCCAGGTATGTTCAAAGATACTTATGAGTGGGTATGAAAATGTGAAAAGTGTTTAAAACTTACTAGGAGACCACAACTTGTTGCTTTACTTTTGAAACATGTGGTAATTGATGAGCCCTTTCAACAATGGGGACTAGATTTCATTGGGCCAATCCATCCAAGTTTTAGTGTAGGACATACACACATATTGACTGCTACAAATTATTTCTCCAAATGAGTGGAAGCCATTCCAGTGAAACATACCACCACTGAGGTTGTGTGTAATTTTTTGAAGGAGAATATTTTGGTAAGGTTCAAAGTAACTAAGAAAATTGTCATTGACAATGCTAGCTCTTTTTCCTTTGCTTAAATTACTCTTTTCTACTACGATTACATGGGATTAGTCTTGCTCATTCATCTAATTATTATCCTCAAGGGAATGGGTAGGCTGAGTCAAGTAATAAGAAATTAATCTCCATCATCAAAAAGTTGGTTGATAAAAATCAAAGAGGATGGCATAAAAAAGTTATATGATGCTCTGTGGGCTGATAGAGTTACTTATAAAAGTGCCATTGGAATTTCCCCCTTTCAATTAGTGTATGGCATCGATAGCACCTTGCCTACACCATTGGATATTTTAACACTTAATTTGTAGAAGGCTATAGAAGATGATCAATTTTAGACCGTTTTGGAAAAGTGAATTATGTATTTGAATAAGCTAGAAGAAGAAAGGGAGTTTGTTGTGGATAAGATTACCGAACATCAATAGATGGAAATTTTTTTTTTTGATAAAAAGGCTAGATAGAGATTTCATAGTTTGTGATTCAGTTCTTCTTTGGAAAAAGAGAAGGGAGAGAAAAGGAGCACATAAAAAGTTTGATTCTCTCTAGAGAGGACCTTTCCTAATCAAGCAGCTTGTTGGTGATCATGATTATCAATTGGCTTATCCTGATGGTACTATTCTACCTCTTTCCTATAATGGGAAAGATTTGAAACTTCTTGAATAATTGTTCCATCAAGTACATCCTTGTACATAGTTTTTATTTGTTTTGTTCAGTTTTAGCGTGTTTGGTTTTGACTCTGTTGCCCAATGAATAAGGCTTTATGCCATGTTTCTAGATTCTCTACGTCCTATCAATCTTGGTCCCCATTCAAAGCCAATGTTACCTGCAGGTATATTAGATATCATGTCCCTTCAAATTTCATCTTCCTCGATCTTCAATCTTTTTTTTTTCCTAAGTTTAAAGTCCTTGCTTTCATTTTAGTCTTTGTTGCGGGTTCTTCTAAGTTCCTAACTTCTTGTCACACATTCTATGAGTTTTGAAACCTAAGTTGTTGGCATTGTGTGTTTAAATTTGTCATTGGGTTCATGTTTTTCCTAACTTCCCAATAGAGTGATTGGTCCTTTAGTGGCGTCAAGTGAGTTGGCCCATTGTGAAGTTAGGAAGTTAGAGGTTTTCATAACTTCGTAACTCCCGACTTTAAGTTATGAAGTTCCAATTTTCTGTGACAAGGAAATATGTTGCTCACCTGCATGTTTCAAGGTGCTTCCTATGCATTTAATGAGGCATATGGTACAACCTAGAGATTTCTTATCAAGGATTTTTGTAAAGCACCCAACTCTTAGGGTTTGATTCACCGAGGATTGAAATAAAGTGACATTAATTTAGCACCAAATGCATGTCCTGTCATTTGCACAACTTAAGGTGGTGACGATTTATTTGGAAAATATTGCAATAGCTCCTATATCATTCTCAATTATCTCTTGAAGTGTAAAAGTGTTTTTCAGTGTGTTGTGAGCTCATGCAGTCTAGAATTGAAAACTGTTGGCTTGGCGTAAGGGACATGGAGCTGGGATCCTTTAAGTTGGAAGAATTCTGGGCACACCTAGAAAGTGATAAAAAAACTGATATTGATGCAAAATTATTAGAGAGTAGATTATCCCATGCCAGGGATTTCCTAGAATGTGTTCTGAGTGTGGACCTAATAGGCGCATGTGCAAGCAGATACTTTCCAGAGAAACAGGAAATCAAAGCCGTGGATGGGTTGTTGTTGCTAGAATTTCTCTTGGAACAATTTCTCACGCACTAAGGATTCTTGAGAGAACACCAATGAAGGGCATGTTTGTTGTAACAACTAGTGAATTCTTCAAAGTCAATGAAAGATGGTGCAAGAATTATATGGCCAAAGGGTGGTTGAAATTAAAAAGAGAGGTAAACTGTCACAGCTACTTGCTAAACTTAAAATAATGCATTTCAAAGGAGAAATTGCAAATACCATTGCTCTATTGCATTGTATTTTTGGGAATGCACAAATTGAGTACTTTGAGGATTGGATATGTCAATTTCTTTTGGATGTCTATGATGAAAATGTGTACATTGATTGGGCTAAGATAATTTTCTTCCATTTGAATGAAAAATTGGCCAATTTTCAGAAAATGGCTACTTTGCATCTGTGTTCTTTCCTAACATATATTATAGCTAGTCAAAAGTCATTTTGGTCGGGATTAAAACCATAGATACACCCAACTTCCAGAATTCCTGTGTATAAGTAATACCCACAGTTTACTAAACGAGTCAGGATGGGAGACTTTTCCCTTGTTAATGATGTGTTCTTAATGGAAGTTGTAAGGAAATTGGATGGGAATCCTAAAGTGCATTTTTCTTCTAAGTTAATGTCTTTGGTGTCAGAATTTGGAAGTTTTTATATTCAATTTGATAGATTTTCCTACCTAAGGATAGGAGGTTTTGAAAAAGGCCCACTGAAATTACCCAAATATCCTAAGGATTTGTTGGTGTTCCTTGAGGTTTGTAGACAAATGGCTATTGTAAATGTGAAATATTTGAATATGGGAAAATGGGAGTATCCTTTCCCATTGAAAATTCCATATTTCACATGCAAAAATAATCAAATGGAAAAATGTGTTGATGGTCTTCTAAAAGAATATAATCTCCAACATTAATTCATGAGGGCTAATTTTGACAGCAAGGGTTTTGTGAAACAAAATTTATATTGAGGAAATTCATATCAACATCAACTCACTATTGAGGACCTTTGGGAAGATTGTGTTGATGACAATGAAGTCCTAAAAAGAGATTACTTGAAGTTAACCCTTGAATAGATATAAGATTTTGGTCTACCATTCTAGATTCCTGAGGGTACAATTGATGATCCAGTGGTCATTAATCCTAAGTATGAGAAGTTGTTTGATAAATCACATCCCAAGGTTGATCAGAATGAAAATGAAGTCTTGGATATGAACATATGGGTTGCCCCAGTCATGCAAAGAAATCAAGATTGGTTGGAAGGAAAATGGCGACAAGTGGTAGGTTCTACTCAAGAACCAAAATCTTCTTAGAAAAATGAACAAGGGTCTTCTCAGATGACTATAGTTGGCACATCTTCATGGAGAATGGCTACAAGATCTTCTAGTGCAAATCCATAGTCTAGGGGTAATGGTGAGAAACTAGAAGAGATGGCCAAACTAAAATATGTATGTGAACATGACAATGCATCTACCCCTGCCCCTAAAAAGAAGGTTAATCAAACAAAACCTATGACTGAGGATTCAAATACTATTTTTAAGAAAATTGTTGAAGATAATACTTTCCTTCCATTTTTTGAAGTACTCTCTTCCCCAGTAGAAAATATATTGATTTCTCTTGGTGAATCCAAAGAAATCACTCTAGAGAATAGGAATTATTCCTTGGTTGAAGCTTCCCCAGTTGTAACAGTTGTAAAGTTGCTTCAATCTTCTTCTAGGACAAAGAAAGATTAGAAAATTTCAAAAATACTGACTGATCCAACTTATGGTAATCAAGTGTTGGAAATTGCTAACCCCATAAAAGATCTAAATGGGAATGAGATAATAGTAGCTGATTATAAAGTCACACATGTCGATATGGGGCCCTAGACGCTTGAAGGTGATATATATCAAGATGACTATTCAGTCAATGCTTTGATCAAGCAAACTTGTAAAAGAACAAAGGAAAGAAAAAGTGGCATTCCAATCCCAGGTTCTTGATTTGAAGAATTTTATTTCTTTTATATCTAGTGGAGCCTCAAATTCTCAAGCAGGAATTATTGATGAGTCCACAATGCAATTGATTAGAAAGAATCCAGGCTATTCTAAAAGTTTCAGTGAATGGATTGATGATATGCTTGAAGAAATTGTCCTCTTTATCAATAAATCTATGCTTTTCTACACTCAAATGGTTGACAAAAGGAAGGAGTTGATGGAAGAACTATGAAAAATTAGAAAAGATCAGACTAGTCTCTATGTTCTCTCACAACAAATTAAAGAGTTGATTTCCATAGATCATATGAAATTGATTAATGAACAAATTGTAAACATTGCAAGGGAGTTAAATCCTTCATGGTCCAATTTAGTAGAGTGGAAAATGAGTATCTATGAAACCCTAGTAAAGGAGATTTTTGTAGTACTTGAGAGATACCTGAACATGCTAGTGGAGATAAAGGGAAAATATCATGAGCTAAAGATGGAGATAACTAAGGAATTTGATGAAATAATTCTAGACTCAAAGGAGGTTTGCGTGAAATTTAAAGAAATATTCAACAAGGAAATGGTTGATCCTACCAACATGATGAAAAATATTTCTTGAAGCTTAGTATATTACAGGTCTATCTCACTTCCTTTAAAGTAGAAGAAAGTAGGAGTTTTGACACATTGAACAAGTCTGAAGCAGCTCTAAGTAAGAACTAGACTCCAAATTACCGCTACTCAAGGGAGTAAGGAGTTACTTGCAATTATTTCCAAGTACATGGATTAAAAAACTAGGATGAAGATGCAAGAGAAGCAGTTGCAACAAGTTGTTGAAGATCCAGAAGATGAAGAGGCTGAAGTGATGGGAGATGATGCATAATTAAGTGATGGGAGATGATGCATAATTAATTTTTTTTAGTATTCCATGATACTTTCTTTATTTTGGCTCTTTAAGTTTAAGACTCTTTTAATTATTCGGTGCAGTTACTTTCAAGAAACTATTACCAAGAAAATTTGTTTATGCTTTAAATATGGATTCAACTGATATGATTAGGATCTTTTGGGAAAACTTTGATTTTCTCATTAGAGCAAAAAATCTGTTATCTAAATATTTACTGTTTGTTATTTTGATATAGAAGACAATGTTGGAATTTTTTGCATTCGTAATCTTTGAATTGTGGTGTATGAATCTATTCTACTTATGTTGAATGTTCTTCCAGCATTTAATCTATGATTGGGATAATAGATATTTTGACTTGTTGCATCACTATAGTATCAGTTATTTGTGAATAAGGATCTTGTGGTGATATTTATTTACATTCTAGTTGTGAAGTATTTCTAGTTTTATTTTATGAAGTTATTGAATACCTTTAAAGATTTCTGGTTAAAAGCCCCTACCTTTATTTTCTTTATGGGTAAATGAAATAGAAGTTAAAGATTATTCCTTCAATATTAAACGAAGGTAGTTGCCACGTTTTAAAATAAGTAGAGAATTGGTCTAACAATTATATAATTGCCGACTCAACTATGGTTACATTTTCCACCTTTGTGGGCATGAGAATATAGAGTTAGGTGATAAATCTTTCTACCAACAAAACCAAGGAACACACCCATGAGAAAGGTATGAAGGAAAAAAAGAGGAAAACATCAACCCCCATGGCACTTTATATCATAGTGCGAGTACAATAAGGCACAAAGTGATGTGCAAGATCCCATAATGTGCATTTACAAAATCATAAATGCTGACAATGGAAGCTCATAATTTCAACAAAATGAACAAGACTGGAAATACATGTAGAACATCCAAAAATAAGCCATCCCATCGAAATGAGAAGTTTCCAAGAGCTAAGATGTCCAAGTAATAAACTAGAATGTGAAAAAACAAAAAACTTAATAAAATAAACCTATTAAATTTTGTAATGAAAAACTCTATCGATCTAGAAAGAGTGCTATAATTCCTTTCCAACGCCTATTCATTTTTGAAAAATGAAGTCTGTATGCAAAATTTGTGCCCCCAGAAGCACAAAAATAAAGATTTGAAATTGACTGGAAATAAATACAGGAAAACAAAAAAGTCAAGAAAAATAATCCATACCACTAGATCGGTCTCAAAAATAGTTTTCTGGTGATATTTTGCTTTCGAAAATCCGAGCTTGAACTCAAAAGTTATGGCCAAAATACCAAAAATGCTCTAAAAGGGGTTTGGTGGTTAAGCATGGCAGTTAAGCTAGCATTAGTTCTGCTAGTGGTTAACTAACGATGACACCCATTAACACTGTGTTTTTTTTTAAAATGGATTGTGTGTCGTACCAGGCTGTATGACTCAGAAATGAAAAAAATTGCCTCCAGGAGTCACTATGTCTGATTTTGACAATTTTATAGTTGATCTTGGGGTTTCTAGGAACTTTGAATGTGATGTTAAGGTCCATTTGGGCTGAAAACACTCCAAAATTGCAGGTTCCTCTAGATTTGGAAACCCTCTGAAACTTCAAACCCTTGTAGATCAGGCACTTCAAACATGGCTTTCTAAAGGCTTAACATTCTCAGTTTTTCCTAGTTCTTTTGCTCTATTTCGTGTTGTCAATGGATAGCTTGTTCAAGGTCCTGGTTCCTCCTAGATTTCATGAGGTTCATAAAATTTCTCTACTTCTAGAGTAAAAATTGAGAACTATTTCTTTTGAATGTAAGCAAGTGTTGGATGTAATCTAGGTAGTATTGGGTTTTGATTGGATGGAGTTAAATTGTATGTGTGGCATAGAAAAATGGACCCTTTGCTTGACATGGATTTTTTCATCATTAAATGGACTTAGTGAGGTCTTAATCTAGGGTTGTGAAGTATTTTATGCATCCACACTATGTCTTAGACCCATATAAATTAAATAAAATACATTTAATGGTGTCTTGTGAAGGTGTTGTGAAGTGTTGTAACACATTTCTACACTCTTCTAGACTCTTTTTATTATAATTCACCTAAATAATCCTATTTATTCATTACCAAGTCCTATTTTAAAGTGTTGTAAAGTCTTGTGACAAACTTTCACACTTTTATAGGCACATCTCCTTATTTACACCTTTCTTATGACTTATTTGACCCCTTTATGCCCTCATACATGTCTTAATTAAGTGTATTTTTTAATATGAACCCAACAAAAAATATTAAATACAACTTAAATCCTAACACCCACTTTTGAGTCCAAGGTGGGACCCATTCACCATGGGTGGCGAATGGGTCCTTCTTGGCTCTAATTTCAAAATATTTTAAATTCTCTTTGGGTTTTTATTCAAAAATCACTTGATGTCGGCATGTTATGAGGTATGAATGGGTACTAAGGAACAATTGACTATAAATAGGTATTTTTATTCTCATTTTAGAGAGATCCATCAATCAACACATCTCTCAACACATTTGATCTCATTATCACATCTTTCATGATTAATTCAAGTCAAGCAAACAAGGGTTTCTTCATTAGAAGTCATCAAGTTAGCTTTCTAAAGCATTCAAGGGATAAATCTTCATATATTGCTGGAGAATTTAAAGATCATTCATCAGGACAAGGTAATTTACTCCATTTTTTCATGCTTTATTCACTTATTTCATCATTTTGGTTTAATTACCTAAACAGGGTTTGACTTAGGCAAACCCCCATGCCCTAATATTCAACATATCTCTCTTTTGTCTTGTTTGTTTGTAGATTTAGGACTCTTGGAGGCTTAGGAATCATTGAATATTACATTTAAAAGTCACTCAAGTCATCTCTTCATCATTTAAGTCTACATATCAATAAAAAGTCATTTCCAAACCTGAATTCGATAATTTCTGAAGTGAACATTTGTAGAGAGTAGAATTGCAGATCTAGCTCCAAAAAATATTCCTCTAATTTTGAAAATTATTGTGGGTGGAATAATTCATGACACATGGTGAATGAGTCCCATCTGTAGGCTTGAAAAGTGGTTTTCTCATATTTAAGCTCCTGACATTCAAAAATAGGTTTCTAGAAGATTTCACCTGAAGCATGACTAATTCGCCATGCATGGCGAATCAGTCCCAGTGGCCATTAACAATTTTTTTAAGACATTCTAGAATCTTACAGTGACATCAATCTACCTCCAAGTACACTTTGTTCAGTTTCATCTATATTTGTTTCCATCTTCTTAGGTTTCTAGTTCATTATTTGCATTCTACACTGTGTTTTCCAACATTTTGTATTAGATTAGTTTGCATTCATTTATCTGCATTTTCATTAGGTTCTAAGCATTAAAAAACATCCACACACATCCACATTTTCTTTCCGTCCATTCATACATAAGTCTTGAATGCTAACGATGTGCATTTTGGCCCTAATTCTCTCTCCTTCTAGGTGAGAAACCCTAGGAGGAGCTAAGAAGGATAAATGGGTGCCAAAATACTTCGTTATATTTTTGTAAACTTGCTGTTTAGAATACTTTCTTTTCTTATTTGGAGTCCTTTCATCATAGATCTAGCTTGCATTAGGGTTTTCCTAATTCATTTACATGCTAGGTGTTAAATTTTGCATTCTTAAAAATGTGCATAATAGGTTGCATTATTGCATCTTTAATCATTGAAAAGTTCTAAAATTCTACATTTTTCATTTAGCTCTGCATCATACTACTCAAAATTCATAAAAAATAGTAACAAATTTCTAAAAATCTTGAGAAAAAAGTCCATACTGGGACTCATTCACCACCCTGTGTGAGTTAGTCCCTTTTGACCCTTGAAACAACATTTTCCAGATCTCAAAAAAATAAATTTAGGCTTCTATTTGGTACCATTTCTTTCTGTATCATGCATTTCATCCAATCTAGCCTAAATTAGTTCATTTCATGCATAGTTTTGAATTTCACATTTGCATTCCCATATTGTTACATAGCATAATCAATCATCTATTCTTTGAAAATTGCATTTCATTTCATCCTTTTATATTGCATTTTGAGTTCGCTTAGATTGTTCTTTCAAAATTTTACTTTCAATCTTCTCCAAATTCACAAAGAAAGAGTTAGTTCATAAACATGCACAAGAAAACGAACATATTAACACGTGTATTGAACTTACACCCTATCCTATCTCTCCTTTTTGTGTGGATGATGTGATAGAAGCACATACAAACATAGATAGCAATGATGATCATAATTGTCCTTCCCTTGATATCTCTCATTTTAGTGATGAAGGTATCTTGATGAAAGAAGTACACTCATTGAGCATCATGAAGATCTTGTTTTCCCTTCTCCTCATTCCCCTTGGAAAGATAGAATAGCAAAACAAAACGAATGCATTGTCACCACTTTACCTAGTCTCCTTTCATCTCCCAACACCTCCCCTATTTGTGAGGAGGATATGTTGAGAAACCCATTGATTGAGAGTCATAACCTTATTTCTCTCCTTCCTAATGTTCCTAACAATTGGAAGAGTATATTTGAACTAAAATACCCCATCATTGACACACATGAACATCATAGTTTCCCTTCCTTTCATGACTCCCCTATTTGTAATGAAGCTTTGACATGTGATGCACCTCTTGATGGTCAGTTTCCTAAAAGCTCTCCTAATATGGTAGATGTTATGGCACAAGAGAACAAGACATTACAAACACCAAATGATTACATAGAATCTTCCCCTAATCAAACACATTCAACCATTAGTAACCCCCTTGGTTGCGATGAAGTTATTGTGGGTGACCCAAACCTTAATTGTCATGAACATGTGGTTTGTTGTTCTCCTAAGAACTCCCCTTCTCAAGAGGATATCATGACTCAAGAAAAAAATAACATACCCTTCAAAGAAAATGAAGACTCTCACTTGTTACGAGATGTTAACAATATTCAACCTCACCATACTCTTTACCCACCTTCGCATCCTCTTCATCCTTCCAATAAACCCCAACTCATTCTTTACCCACCTTCACATCCGCTTCATCCTTCTAATAAACCTCACCACACCCTCTATCCCCCTAACACCATGTATTGCAACAATCTAGTAGTGATATTGTTGCTCATACATATAACACCCACAATAATCCACAACCAC